>VZDJ01007754.1:7020284-7064255 GCA_008694505.1 Cyanoderma ruficeps | reverse complement strand
CTTGGAACTATTTAAGCCTGTTCTGGACTGAAAACCCCGAAGAGCACCAGGAGCTCACACCTGCAGCCCACCAGGGCCTGAACGTCAGCATTTTCTAGCACTGGAGGGACTGATAAGAGATTGAAGAAGCCAAGCTACATGCATGAAAAGCAGCAAGGACTTTCTCAATTTTTGCCATCTCTCTTCAGAGAACTGAGAGGTTTTATTGTTTCATATTATTCTTTTTTTTTTTCGTGCTTGTGGGCACTTTGTTAAAAAATTAGTTTTTTACACTTTTCTCTAAGTTCAGACCAGTTGGGGAAGGGGTCATTTGGGTTTGCTTCTCAGAGGGACCCTGTTCTGAGGTTTTCTCCCAAATTTGCCCTAAACCAGGACAAATACCCTTTCATCAATACTACTATCTAATAACTTAGATATGTAAAGGAGGAACTCACTAAGATCTCACCTTTTACTTTCAGTTATTTAGAGGCAAGACAGCTATCTGACATCCCCGATGTTGTGGGAAGTGAGGGTTCAGACTACCTCCTGTGTTTTGCCACAAGTAAGATATTCACTGAAGGCATGTTTTTGAGTTTGGAGTGAAAATGAGATTAATTTCCACTCTAGTGTTAAGAGTGTATTTAAGTTCATTTCATAGTATAGTATAGCCTGAGTGTTAAGTCTGCACGCTGAACAACCATATCTGAACAGCTAAAAAAAAAAATACAGATAGAGAGACAAAAAAGTCCCAGTGAAATGAAAAGACAGAAGTAAGAATTAGAAAGAGAACAAAGTTATTGAAAATTGAAGCAGCTTGAGTCTTAGAAAACCCAGAAGAGCAGAACACTTGAAAATTCGTATATGATATGGTGTTTCAGGTTCCAAGAGTCAAGAAGTTGCTAATTTTTTTTTTTTTTTAACAAAAACCAGAACTCATAGCTCCATCACTTGTTTGCTTGGTTGAAACCTTTTCTGGTCTGGGCAGTAACCAGTGCAACACTTGTCATCTGAGGGACAGTGGGACCAGAAGGAAATGAGTGTGCTTATGTGTCAGTGCAGTATTTACAACACTGTTTGCCTTCAAGTTTTAATTACTATTTCATTGTGTTCACAAAGTCCTTTTCAAAAAAAGACCCCAACAGGAGCTAGAGAAACCAACAGATAGCACATATCTGAATGGTGACAAGTCCAGAATTAGGGAAGGGTAGTAGCATCTATTTTCTTTCATTCTTAAAATAAAAACATTAGCAGCATGTAAGTGTTTTTGCATGGATTAACTCAACGCTTATATTTTAATACAGGATCACAGCTGAGGAAACATGCATTGTATGTTATATGCATTATATAGGTTATAAATTAATCACTTAATCATGAAATGAGAATCAAACAAGCATTCTAATTTATTAAATATAAAGAATCTTCATTGTCACTAGGACTCATCAGTTATGCGGTACTTGATACTTCTGATGCAGAATTTAAAATTTCTACATCTAGCTCAGTAAGCATATTTTACATAATAAATAAAATTTCTCACACTTCATAATTATATTTTTCTGACATTTTTAAAACCAGGAATATGGGCACGGGTCTTTAAAATTTATTTTGCATAAAAATGGATATCACTCTTAATCTATTTTTCTATATAATTGAAGCTTGAGCCAAAACATCTTCATTTAATTAGAGAGAAAATTCCAAATGACAAAATATTTATATTTTATTTTCATTTTCAAAAATAGACACTGTAGTAAACCTTTTTTTAATGAAATGTTTGTTTCCATTTTTGCATAGACCTAATCTCGAATTTTTTACAACTTATTTTTTTACATCTTATTTTTAGAGCACTCTAGATTGCTCAGATTTTAAAAATAAACTCACAAAGAAATATTTTTCAAAAAACTGAAGATACATTCTTAAAAATTAAATTGGTTTTATTTTGAAAAAGTGGGGGTTTTTTCTAATTAGCAGCAAAACTTCTTCCATTTTTATTGTGCCAATTGTCAAAATATTGTGTATCAAATACTACCTAATATGTAACTATTAGTCAAAATATTCAACTACCAAAAAATGAAATGGTAGTAGATTAAAATCAGCAAATTTGAAGATAACATTTGTAATAATCAAGTAAATTTAAACTGTAGATGCTGTATAATATAAGAAAATACAATTGTTTAGAAAGGACCCCTTGACATTGTATTGCCTGTATGTGTCAAGAGTTAGGCGGTGTTGGGGTGGGGGCGGCTCTGCAAGGACAACATCTGTGAGGAGAGGCCAGGTGTGCCCTGTGCTGGCCTCAGCCTGTTCCAGCCAGCTCCAGCAGATCCACTGTAGGACATGGCTGAGCCCTGCAGTCAGGGTGCTGGCACCTTTATGGAAATGTATTCAAGAAAAAGCAAAATGCTGCCTGGTAAACTGAGGAAAAAGAGTGTAAGAAACAAGCTTGCAGGCACCAAGATCAGTGAAGAATGTGGAGAAGGAGGTGCTCTCCTGCAGCTCCTGGAAGACAGCCATGGAGAGGTTGGTATTTTCACACAGTCTGTGGAGAGGACCACACCAGTGCAGCCTGTGGAGGACTCCATGTAGGAGCAGGTGGATATTTCAAAGGGAATTGCAGTCATTGAAGAGGAGTAGGGCAATATAAATGTATTAAATATGAATGAATATATTAAATATGAATATGTATGAATGTATTAAAATGGTTCCATACTACTGAGGTTCACAGGGAGTAGGAACTATTTTCAGTGACTGAAAGGCAGTGTTACCTGGCAAAGTTTTTTCCCTTCTGAGATTTTATTTCCACCGAGATACTTTCACATTGTGTTTCAGGAACTTAGCACAGGTAGCCAGTTAGGATATATTTATATGGTTACTTGCATATCAGTAAATCCATGACAGCTGACTTTAGATCCTGAAGAATTAATACTTTAGACAGATAACCTACATAGTGCAACATAACAGTGTGTCTGCTCTGCACAACATCTCTGTGCCTTGACAGTTGTGCCACATCACAGCCACACGTCTTTTTCACTGGGTGATAATTTTGACATCTATGTTACAAAAGATGTTCGGCAAAAGGAAAAAAAAAAAAAAATGCTGAGAATTTTCAGTTAGATAAAGCCACCAGAACAACAGGCAGGGTTTTAACTGCTGCCTGTGAAACCAAGCAAGACCAAACAATATCTAAGGCTCTAGTGAAATGTGACAGTCTGTGGTTGCACTGTGAGAAATGCAAGTTTCCAATGTTCAGGAAACTATAAATAATATCTATTGAGAAGGCAAAATCCTCACACACAATCTTTTAAATTTTTAATATCTTTTTTTTATTATTATATTTTCCCCCTCACTTGTCATAAAATGGCAGCCCTAAATACACTTTCTTTGCTCTGGCAGGTATCTGGGAAATGGACTATGAGTCTCATCTCAAAAAGGCCTACATAAGCCCTTGCTCCTGCTACTCCATCTCTTTCAATAATTTCTGCTACACTACTAAGAATTCTACATGGAAAAATTGTTGCATTGGGAGCCTAAAGTAATTAATAAAAATCAAAATAATAAAGTAAAATTAATAAAACCACCTGTCATAATATAACCAACAAGAGGAACAGAAAAAAACCTTCTCAAACAACAGAAAAAATATTGTCATATTCTAGTAATAAAGAACAAAAGATGTTTCCATTAGATCACCAAAAAGCACTCTCCCATAAGGCATATTCTTATTATCCATGATTTCACTGCACCTATAAATTTACATAGTTTCAAATTAAATATTGCAAGGAATAAGTACACAGACTACAGGGCAATTGCTTTTCCTTCAGTTTTCTTGCAGTCCTTAAATGGGTTTTTGCTCACATAAAACCCAGAAAAATATTTGGGCAGCTTATTCCTGATACATTTTATCCTCAAACTGAAGGGATGAGGCAATTGTGAATACCTGTAATGATGATTTATAATAGAAGCTGTTACATAAACACAAATGTTAGTGCTGCTATTACTGTACCAGAAATAAAGGCAACCTGAAACCAAGGTAAGGAACTTTGAGTGCCATTTCATTGGATTCATATGAGGCATGTTTAAGTGCTGGTGAGCTCACAATCCATAAAAATAATACTGTGCAGTGAAGTAAGTGATGTAGAAGAAAAAAATCACCGACTCAAATGTTAAATTTTAGTAATATAAAATTTCTTTAAATGAACAGATTTGCAAATTAGTTTTCTAACAAGTAAGTTTTGAACTTTACAGGGAACATATTTTCATTGTATTCCGGTAGAAAATACATACATTTTTAGTGCACTATTTAAGTTACTCTTTTTCTGTTGCTTCCTAAGCATCTTGAAAAGTTTCCAGCACTAAATTAGATCATGTGATGTCTGCTAACAAATTCTCATTTTTAAATGCTGTGATTAAAATAATTGGAGATTAGTAATGCATATACTTGATAATTCTTTCTATAAACAGCTTAAACTTTATTTGTCTCAGTCTTCTTGTGTTCTAAATGGCAGCACAGATTTAGGCCCTGGAAGCTGAAAGGAAAGAAAACTATCACAGGGAAGGGTGTAGAGGATGGCGGGTTCTGGTGTAATTTGTTCTTTTGCAGGTGGTGGTTCAGGGGCAGAGGTTTGGTTTTGGTTATTTATTAGTTTGTTTGTTACTTTGTTTGTTTTCTTCAATTAAAAAAATAATCTTTCTGATTTTTTTTTAACTGGCTAAAGGATCGAAGTCTAGTAATGTAAATTTTGTCCAATGTCACACACATAAAATTCCTGATAGCTGAGCTACCAGAGGAAGTCATTGTTCTTGATTGCTTTCTCATCAATACCTCCTCTACCTAAAAATTTCCTTGTCATCAGTTGAATTTTAACAGCTGCAATGTTAAAATGCTGGAATGTTAGCAAGCAAAAAGCTTAAATTTGTTCTCTCTGGGCTCAATTAACTCCATCAAGTTAACAGAGCCAGGAACAGCCCTTTACACTGACAGAACTGTCTGAAATGGACTGTGCTCTAGGGTCACAAGTCATCTCCTGTTCAATTCTTCTTCTATAAAGAAGTCTTTTCAACTTTTCATACAGCTGCTTATACATTGCAGTCATGTGTTCGCTTTGTGATAGGGACCAGGAATCAAATGAAGAGAAGCCAGGTCTCTCATATTCTTCTTTATCTGGTTCTTGCACACATACTAGTAGGCCATGATTAAAAGAGACTCCCCAGGTTCCCTCCTGCAATACCATTCACAGTTGGATGAAGTAGTAGCAGGAGACTTACATGCGTGGTCAAATTTATGCATAAAATTATCCTATTACTTTTTTTATTTGATGCTGCATTATGAGAAACTGCAAACCTTTCCCAACTATTTTTTGTTCATACCATTCAGTTTTTTTTTTTAAATCTGTCACTTTTCCTCCTTAAATATATTCTCCAAGCTAAAAATTTATTTAAAATTTCCTCACATTAAATGATTTATGGTTTTGAATTATCATCCTTTTTGTACTAGCCCATATACCGTACGGTNTTTGTTTGTTTGTTTGTTTTTTCCTGGGTATAGCAGAACAGAAACCTGGATTTATAATGACAGGTTTTGTTTTTTTTTCCTTTTGATCTCATTTCTTTCTTACTAATTAGCTGGTCTTCAAGATTTTTTCTGTGGATAAAAAAGTATTTTCATTTCTATTGGTGTGACTGTTAGACTGTTATTTGACAGAGCAGATGACAAATAATTGCCAGCAAAAGACAGTTCTGAATCTGCAAAAGTTTCAAAATTATTTTATGTATTATGAGAAAAGTAGATCATCCAACTACAAAAAAATTGAAAATAATTGACTAAAGAACAGTCTTCTCCTAGGTAATAATGATTTTATTTTTAAAACTATATTTGATAATGAAATCTTTTTTTGTTCTTCATTATAAATCTATGAATATAGAAATAAATCATTATCAGGTACTATTGGTATATTTGTTATCTATTGATAACAAATTCTAATTTATGGAAAAATGTATCTGGAAGGGAAATGAATATGGATCCAGACATTCAGCACCCGGTACAAGACCTATGGGAGTTTTTCCTGTGGTTTCTGCAGGGATAGGATTTTCCCCACAAGCTTTTATTGATACGGCTACAGTTCTGCTTGAGGGGATGGAATTGTTTTACACACACATATTTCTGTAGATTGGTTCTAGTCCTCAGATCACTTTATGCAGAGTGTTTAATAGTTTGCTATGATGGTTTTCTTATCATGTCTTAAATTAGCTGTACCTGTTCCATAGAAGTTAATGACATAAAATTAAAGTGGTAAGAAATTGGTTGCCATTATTAATAATGTAGCACAGTAACTGATAATACAATATTGATACAGATACAAGACATTTCAGTGCTATCTATTGGAGCCAATATTTTTTTCAATGAACAACCTAAATTCTTCATGCTCTTGGTGATTATCTAAATAAAGGGCAAAAGGAATATTAGAAGTAATAAAATACACCTCTCTAGAATTTTAAGACTCTTGAGGATTTTTGACCTTGAAAGGATTAAACAAAACCTGAATCAGGCATCTGTAGAAAAGAAAAAACTCTCATAAGTCTGACATTTGCTGGCATACTTCCACGTGTGCTTCATGTAGTTATGTAGAAGGATCAACACTAACTTAAATACTCACAGGATGAAATAAATGCATGAATTAAAATGAATCATCAAATTCAGTGTTTTTTAACACATTCTTGGAAGCTTTTCATTTATTTTGTAAATATTTGGTGTTCTCTGTGCTCTTTGATAAGAATACGGACATTGGAGTTTGATTCAGGATACTTGAGTTCTTTTTTTAGCTCAGCTGTTCCAAGACTGACTTTGGGCAACTCATCTCATATCTCTTAAGATTTATTTTTTGCTTTTAACTCTTTGTTCTCCTAGTCTTTTTAGGTAATAAGAAATTGTTCCAGGGCAAAAAACTGTACCTTATTGAAAGTAAAATATCTGGAGTTACAGGCATTCAGACTGTTTAGAATTTGTAAGCTACTGTGCACCTAAGTATACAACTCTGTATTGCTTCCTCTAAATTTATTTCTTTGGATGATATTTGGTGCTTTAGAATCACAAATTTTCTTTTGTGAGATAAGGATTTTTCATTAAACAATTGAAATGGCTAAAATTGTTAATCCATAAGAAAACTACCAAATCTGTCTCTCATTTAATATTTAGTGTGTTTCATATTTTCAGCATCAATTCAGAATGGAAAGGTGTCAAAATTTGTTTAATTCCCACTGAAATGCAACATGGGGGAGTTATCACTCTTTGTTCTTCAGATGACACTGTGACAACAATATCACACTGCAAATCCTGAGAAAGTGAGATAATGGTGAACTAAGAAGAAACCTATCAGAAGATGTTTGGAATGTTCTATGAGGCAAAGTTGAAAGTTCTTGAGAGGTATTTTGTCAGAAAGATCTCACTCACCTAAATAAAACACACAGGGAAAAAAATTCTATTGCAACAGTGTGATCTTTATAGATTGACTTGCCACTTAAGAATCAAGAAGTAGATGAAATTTCACAACAGCTCCAAGTAGATGGGGTAGGATGAAGTGCATAAGCTTCTTATTCAGGAATTGTAGACTTGTGGCTGGAAGCATGGCTCATAAATAACTGTGGCAACAAATAATAGCAAATAACATCTGTGGTTACACTAACCCAGGAAAAAAAAATTTACAAGGGCCATCAATTTTCATGCTTTAGGGCATGAGCTGATCACCAGCTGACATCCACAAGCAATCTCTTTCATGGTGTTTTATTACACAGTAAAGTAGATTACGAGCTTTTGTGACTTTGGAGAAGGAAGAAACATTAAGCACAGGCACTGATAAGGTATAGGACTACAAAGACCATTGCCACAACCCAAGATTACAATACTTGTAAAAAAATGTTGCAACTTCTTTGCAAATTTAAGATTGATCAAAGGTTGGGTTACCCAGTGACAGTAACTAACTAATTACTCTACCAGAAAAATATATTTTTTTAAAAGTGGAAATTCAATACAAGCCAACAAACAAACAAACAAATAGCAACACTTGAATTAAAATCATACAAGAGACAGTTAGGCAACTGGTAATTAAATAGATCATTAACATTCTTCCTCTGACAAAAATCCCAGAAAAGTAATATCAGCATCTTTTCCTTGAGAAGAGTTCAGTTATGTATGTTTTCTCAAACAAATTAGAAATTCATATTCACACGAAATTCACATGAGAAAACAGAGAATGGCTGAGTTTTCTTTATGTGATAGAAAGTGGAACCTTTTATACTATCCACCAAATCATTTGGAAAAAAAAAAAGCTATGTATTGGGGTTTTTTTATTGGTTTTATATTATTGTTTTTTTAGACTTGCTTTTATTGCTTCAAAATTCCTATAACTTGAATGTGTTTTTTACATGGGTAAAGAACAATGTATTTCCAGAGGTTAAGCTTTATTACTACCAATGGAAAGATATAGGGTTTTTAAATGTTTGAGTAGAAAAAGGTAAAGACCTGCATAATTTTAAGTTGCTTTTCACAACAGTATTATGAACAAGATTACTTGTGGTGATTTTCATAGAAGATAAAATTTTGAGTTTATTTTGAGAAGGAGAAAAAAGAATCAGTGTAACAGAGAAGTCAGAGATTACAGGAGACGGATTGTGAAGTCTCTGGAACCACTCTAATAGGTAATTGATGAAACAAAAGTAAATATTAGCATGTAATTTGGTTAGAACAGCTTGCAAAAAAAAGACCCAACATAGTGATAAAATATAACATTAAGTACTACATAAGACATGAATCTTTGCAAATGCCTAATGCCTTTAAAATACCTAGAGAGGGACTACAAGAAAGCTGGAGAGGGAATTTTTACCAGAATATGTATTGATAGGACAAGAGGTAATGGCTTTAAACTTAAAGAGGTTAGATATAAGAAGAAAATTCTTAACTTTGAGGGTGAGGAAACACCAGCAGAGCCTCCTCAGAGAACTTGTAGATGTCCCATCACTGGAAGTATTCAAGACCAGGTTGGTACTAGATGTTTTTTTAAGGTCTCTTCCAACTGAAAGTATTCTATGATTCCATGAATTTAATTATGAATGATTTGGATTTAAAGTCCTTTAATCTATTATACATGTCTGCTATATGTCATAGACAAAATTTGTAGTGCAACTCTCCCCTGGTTAATTTGATTTATATGCAAGATTTGCATAGTTAAGATCTGAATGAGATAAGAGAAATATGGGTAAACTTTTCTAACAAAAATGTAGGTTGGCACAGGAAATGTTCCAAAAGTCTGGCATTCTAACTGAAACCTTGAATGTCATAAAAAATTAAGCTGTAAATTATTTTAAAAGACAACTGATTAATGGCATCAAGCACTCTTAAAACACTAGGTTTAGATTTCCTTTTTCATCTCTAAAAAAATAGACCAGATAAAGTAGATGGCCAGCTCATTTTAGCTGCTTTTATTTCTCTCTCCATTCAATTCAACACTCATGGGTCCAGAGGAAGAGAATAAACAGAAAAACTTAATTATATGCCCCAGTGAGAATGAAATAACTGCAGAAGACTGGGAAGGATTCTCTGTTCTTCTTTTTTGTTATTGCTTTTTAACATTAGGATAAAGAACATTGTGACTATTGGGAGAATACTTAATAAAGAAAAGTTTTTGCTATTGTTATAAAGTAGTAAACAATGTATCCACATGAATGCATCTGGGCACTGGGGCCAGGTGGCAACAAGCAGTGAGAATCAATCATAGAAACTAAGTCTTCAGAGTTTGGTGTCTTTATGCAGAATTCCTCTTGGAATGGTTCCTAGAAAATTCTACCGCCTAAGGAATGTCCTGACTCCTGTGTGAGACTGCTGGTTGGCACATGCTAAAATCACCCAGAGGGATTTTCTAGCACTTTGCTAGTATAAAATATTGTGTTCTGATGCTTGGGAATGTCCCCAAATACTGTTTGATTTACCTTTAAAGACATAGCTTCTAGGAAGAAATTCTCCCATAGATGTCTTCTATATTAGGAGTTCCATATTCAAACTCTCTCTTGCTCATTCAATTCTGTGCATTTTTGGCCCCATTAGCTTGTTGGTGCACAGTAGGACAGAGTTAGTGGGAAGAATGAAAGAGAACTTCCTGTTCTGTTATGTGTCTTATTACCTAACTTCCAGTGACTGAGGCACTGGAACAGCTTGTCCAGGAAAGTTGTGGATTCCCCTTCCTCAGAGGTTGTCAAGGCCAACTATTTTGACCTCTGAGCAACTTTGTCTAATTGATTATGTTCCTGCCCAAGGTAGGGGGGGTTTGAACTGGATGATCTTCAGGTCCCCTTCCCATGCAAACCATTCTGTGATTCTGTGAACTTTCTTTTCTTGGCAAGACTGAATTCCCTCAGGATAAGTAGATCTAAACTACACACTTTCCTCATCTGTGATGAATACAATAAACAGAAGTTTATGGAAGTTCCTTTTGGTTTACAGCCATCATCACTAGAAAATCAGACATCCTTAAGTGCAAAGAAGGGATTCATCACATGCCTCTGAATCACCCACCTGCTAATAAAGTATTTATTTAATGTTGTCTCTTGGGTAGCTACTGGCCATTTCTAAGCTGCTCACATTTATCACCTGAGGTCATTGGTTTATTCTGTGCTAGTTCCCTGTGCAGTCAAAAGAAAAAGGATTTATCTCATTTATCTGGTTTGAAAAATCCTGTGGAGACCTATGCTTCTCTCCTTTGGCTGTAGCCAGTGTTCTTTACTTAGGACGTTTGGATTCTCTGGATGTTACATAAAGGATAGGTTAAGTGTTTAAAGCACAGATACTGCAGCTTATCTTCTACTTTATCTCTTGGAAACAGAGAGAATTCCACTGAGAAAGGAAACAGATTATATGGTGCATGATGCACAGTAAAGGTTTGTCCTGCTTCAGAAATGTCACTGTATTTTTCTTCTTCCCTAAAAAAAAAAAAAAAGAAGCCCTTTAGGGTTCTTTATCTGCTTCACAAATACTAATTTTCAAGCAGATGAACTAGTTGAATAGGCAACATCCTCTGAAACCTTTAGTTCTTTATCCTTGAATAAAACATATTTGTATATGTAAGATAATACTAATTCCAATAATGTTTTTTACTAATTAGAATGTTATTGTTAGCTTCCAATAAATTAAGGAGGAAGGGGAGAGCTTTTCTTAAATGTACAGTGGTAGAAGTAGTGCTTCATTTCCAGAATCCAACTGTCACCAAGCCAATTTTTATTAGAAAGGTCTGTAGGAGGTTTTACTAGCCTCTGAAGCATGTGTGTTAACAGCTTTTAAAAAAACATGTAGCCATTATATGATACACGAAGCTAGAAGAAAATCATCATGCCCAAATAACCAAGAAATAACCTGTTTCTAATAAGTAACTCTAAAGGGTGCCATTTACACTAAAAGCAGCAAAATACAGAATAGAAGTTAAACAAAACATATTCCCAAGAGAGAAATATTTCGTGCTTCAGAATGCAGCAGTTGCAACCTAAGAGATTTAAAGCATTTCAGAACAGATTTATGTTCATTCTTAGAGGCAAATGCTTTCAGAATGGCAATGATTACTGATGCAAATGATTTTTAAACTGAGTATTGCAGCCTGAGACATGCAATTATGGTAGTTGAGATATCTTTCTAAACTACTCTGGAAAAACACTGGCAGAACACAGTGTAAAAGCCATACTTTTTTTTTTTTTTTAATGCAAAAAATGGTCCAATATTTCAATTCTTCCTTAACTTACTCCTTATTCAAAGTTTTATTTAAATGCAAAAGACTGGGACCATGGCTAAATCAATTCCTATAGACATTGCTGAGATCCAAATATTTCAAATATTTAAATAGGTTCTTTCCTCTAGCAGGGGATTAGAAATTAAATCTTTATACACTAGTAAAATTAAGTATACTGTTCAAAACAGATCTATTTAAAAAACCTCTTCCATTTCTGCATGTGGGCTCAATAACATGGCTTGGTCATATTTATACTTCAGTACACATGCAGAAATGCCAATAGCTTTTCATATCTGCTAATAAATATAGCTGTAGAGCAATTGCCTTTCAGTTCTTTATGCTGCCATACCCATATGATCTCAGCCAGCCCTTCCTTCTGTTGTCTGCTTCCTTTTGACAAGGAAGTGCCCAGACATAAAAAACCCAGGCATTTATAGACAATAAAAAATTTTAAAAATATTTGAAAACATCGTGTTTTATACATAGAACAACTAGTTTTACTCTATATGCTTCTAAATGGATAAATAGGTGAATATTTTCTATGTATATATACACATCTCTAAAGCTTTAGAAATGGAGTAAAAATAGCCATAAAAATCGGTATAAAGTAGAGGAAACACTATGAAATAGGAACTAACTGAATAGGTAGTTGAAATTTAATTGTGAAGAGACACTAATTAAACAAAAGTGAAAGGAAAACTCAATCTCCTTCACTTAGCCCAGCTGCAGAGAGAGCCCTGAAATGTCTGCAGTAGTGAGCAGGTGCTTCAAGAGAAAGGACACCAAAAGTCTGGGTGGTGTATGGAGAAGTGGGTACATTTCCAACAGTTATTGCACCATTATAGGAAACCCTGGTGTAAATCTCATCATGTATAACTAATGGTCTTGTCCTTTGAGCCAGATTTGGAGGCCCCTGCATGCAGCCCAACAGAACGATCATGCAATATAACTGGGGCAGACTTTTGTTTGCATGGTAACACAAGTAACTGTTAAAAAATGGAAAACCAGAAAAAAATGCCATCTTCAGAAAAAGCGTGTGGCAACAAAAATGGAAAAGCCCAAACAGGATCCCAAAAAATACTGCATCAACCAGGAGAATCAGTCAAGGGGCTCATGAATCATAAACTGGATTTTAAGGTACATATGACAGAGAAAAAATAAGTAGTACTGGAGGGACTTCATTTCCTCATGGCTGAGGGGGATTTTACAACTGCCTTGAGGATTACAGTCAGGGGCAGGCTGGTGCTATGTCATTTCAGACTGTCCTGTCTACTACAAAAGCAGCAAGAAGCAGGCTTTGGGACAGACAGCAGTCCCGTTCCTTTGAAGACCACAGCTACTGCAGGAATCATAAGCAGATAAGAGAAAGCAATGGGTGTGTATCAGAGCTGAAAGACCATGATTATTGCTGGTAGAAAGGAAGGAGCAGCTGGCAGTATGCCAGTGCTAAAAGATCAACCTGTATATCAGTAGCACCTACACTACTGTCCTTTAGTAGCTGAACAGCGAAACTCTGCTTGGAGTTTGGTTGGCATGTTCTTATAGGACTTTTTTTATAGGACTTCAAAAAGAAAACACTTAACAGACTTAGTAGGATTATGTAGTGGTAGTTCATGGAATCATAGAATCATAGAATGACTTGAGTTGGAAGGGATCTTAAAGATCATCTAGTTCCAATTCCCCAAAGTAGTTTGGGATTCTTTCCCTTAAGGCAGAAAACTGATGAACATGAGACATGACAAAAGCCTGTAAGGTCACGAATAGCAGTGTTGTCTTCCCAGATAAATTAATGTGAAACATAAAAAAGATACCAGTTTCAAAACAAAAGGAGACCACTCTTTATGAGATCTTTAAACCTGTAGAAATCCATAGCACAGGTTATTAAGTATTTTAAAAGCACTGAGATTCAGCAGAACATTAGAAAGAGCTACAGAAGACAAATGCTTAATTTTTTTTTAAATTATGAAGTCATGTCTTTGAGCTTAGAATGTATAAAACTGACATAGTCATGTAGGCTGAGATGATATGCTGGAAAACCAACACTGCATTACTACCAAAAAATTGGCAAAAATAAAACTCCTTAACGCCAATGTAGTGCTGAGAAGCAGAAATTCTTTATTTGGCTGGATGGATGAGGGGATATATCCTACAAAATTTCATGCATGATAAATACAGAAATAATCTCCTGTTTATATACTGTATTTTACATTGATATTCATTCATTTTCCTGTAATGCATACGATAATAATTTCCCTGAAATCATTAACACACATTCCTTTCTTCTTCTTGCATGAATTCAGATGTCCTGAGGGTCTCTTTGGTGGTCCCTGGTGGTTAGCAACACTCAAAGTCATACTTAACCACCAGGTGAACTGGCAAAAACTTTGCATAACTGGGCTGGTTGCTCTCCAGCTCTTTTTGGTCAATGAGTTTAATTTCCAGTTGATGCTAAACCACCACAAAATCAAACAAACAAAAAAACCTCAAAACAAAACCCCCACCTTAACTTTAATGAGGCAATAACGATGATTTTATTTTCAGCTGCAAAGCTTATTATGAAAGAACTCAAGTTAATGAAAAGTTAGCAGCCCTTTGCCCTGTCCTTCCTTCCAACCAGACAATTTAGCAACCTCTGTACAACCTCCTTAGATTGAATTTCTTCTCTCTATTGTCTCTGAGCCTGTCACACGACTCCATGATCCTCTTGCCAGTGTCTTAGTCTCAACATAACTATAAATTCCTGGGGATATCTCATAATCCTATGATATATCTAATAATTCTGCAGTCTCCTGTAAAAATCAACTTTTCTCATAGGAAGTTCAATACATACTGCTCAACAAAAATGTTCCAAATGATCCAATCACTTCAACTGTTAATAAAATTTGGAAAAAAAATCACCTGTCTTTTACAGCTCCAAATGATGAAAACAACTGAATTTTATTATTAGGAATTTTATTATTATAATTAATTTTATTTATTATATTACAGAATAGTAATAAAAGCAAACATTTAAAAGTGTTTTCTTTTTTTTCTGAACACTGAAATTTTCTACAGAATAATACTGTTGAATGGTTAAACTTCCTAATTTTTTTTTGTCTGTACTTGTAAGTACCAGGCCTTACTCAGAAACTCTTAATGAAAATTAGTACTTGGACAAATGAAAGAAAGGAAGAAACTCTACAAAGAAAATTATCAGTAAAATTAAACACCACTGACTTTTAACAGAATTTAGAAGATTTCAATTATTTTTTGCTGTCATAAACTAGATATATTGAAAGTCTGGAGTTACCTAATAATACTTAAATGAAAACAAATAAAACAAAACAAAGCAAAACAAAAGTCTTTCTTTTCCTACCAGCAAAACATGCAAAAGGAAAAATTATTTCATTACATGATAGAATATGAAACTGATAAGACACTTAAATAAAAGAAGGTTGTTATAGCTGTTTTGTAAAATGGTTTAAACTCCAAAGACTTCTAGTAAAAGTGGGAAGACCTACATTTTGTCTCCTACATTTTTCAGAAAGGAAAAGAAAGCATCAGCACTTACACAGTAATGATGAGTCTGGTAAGGGAATACTGTGATTTCAGAGACACTTTGAATAGATCTTTTTGAGCGAGACTTGTTTCTAATTTAAAGAACAGATACACCAAAAAAAGGTTACTATGAGATCTTCAGGTCATGTTTAAAAGAGCTGTAACTGATTCACATTAATGATCATTGCCTCAAACGACATACTGAAAATACAGTGTCAGCTCCTTACCACTGAGGCAAAATTTGTTATTTTAAAGTAAAATAAATATAGGAAAGGAAATAGAATTCCAGTATTCAGTAAATTGAAGACTGTCTATATTAGGTAGCTAGTTCAAGAGGAAAGAAGGTAGGTAGAATCCAAGCTATGTGTTAAGTTGAGCCATAAATTGAAGTGGTGTGTTTTTTGTTTTTTTTCCAGTTTTCTGTATGTATTTATTCCTGGCTTTTATACTGTTTTTATAAGTTGTAATGGTTTGTTCCACGTACACCATGTTTAACACTTCATGGTTTCCCCCGAGTTATAGTTATGTGCCCATCATCAGTTAAAGAACCCCCAAGTCCTGTCAGTCCCTTCAGGGCCTCTCCTTGTCTCTGGAAAGTTCCAGGGAGAGCGTTGAATGATTGGCTAGGATCCAAGGAGTTCCCTCCCTTGCATTATTGATTTGTTCTATTGATCGTCATTTATGTACAGGGTCACCCCCTCCGTACCCCTGATTGCTTCCCACTGTACTCTTCCCCCTTTCACCACCCCCATACTTAAGGAGTTACACAAGGAAGATCTGTGTGGCAGTGGGCATTTGGTTTCTTATGTACCTTCTAGATTGTTCTTGTACTGTTTATGTAATGGTTCATTCTATGTACCCCTTTGCTTTGTTTCCCCTTGGTTTGTCCTTGTTACAGTTATCTCTCATTCACCTGTTATGTAACCCCTGGGTCCTGTCTGTCACTCCGGGGCCTCTCCCTGTGTCTGGAAAGTTCCAGGGAGAGCCTTGAGTGGTTGGACAGGATTCTGGTTCCCCCCTCCTACTCCCCTGTGATTTGTTACTGTGTATGCCCTTTATGTTCAGAGCCACTTCCATGTTGTTCCCTATCGGTTGATGGCTGAACCCATCCCCCTGTTCCACCCCCACATAAAAGGTGTTGCACTGGGGTGCTCCTAGTCTCTCTAGAGGCAAGCACCCTGAGATGAGGTGTCCCCAGCCGGCGGTTCCAATAAACTTAGATGGTTGCACCCTCTCCAGAGTCCCCCCTTTATTTCCTGCTATTGTCTTGCTCCGCTTCCTTGCTAACCAAGACTCACAGGATTGTGCAGGTGTCTCCGGACACTAAATCATACCTTGCTTGCCATGGTGCCAGGGCTGACTGGGGTAAGCAGGCGCCTGACCACGACAGATCTGGGCTCTCGTGGGCAGACTTTCTGGTGGACACATGGTCCCGCGTGGGCCTCAATAAACTCCAGCAGAAGTTCCCCACCAGAGTCCTTCCTTTATTCCTCGCCATTGCTCACGCTACTGCTGCGACAAGGACCCACAGGATTGGGGAAGTATCTCAGGACACTGAACCGTACTTTCACTGGCAGCTCGTGTCAGGGCTGGCCAGGCAACATGGGACAGGGAGCCCGAGACACATTGGACACCACAATAAATAACACTCAACAGTTATATTTTAGAATCAAATTAAGAAAAAGGATAAAAAGAAAGCAGGGAAAATAGAATTTATTATTCTGCTACAGAACTGAGGCAATTGTGTTTGGTCCCAGCTCCATCTTTTGTAAGAGAAAGACAGAAGAACCATTACTTTCTGGTAATTGTCCTTCAACAAAAATGATTCACCTTCCAACAGTCTTCTTATGATGGTCTTAATCCATGGTGCAAGGCCTCTTAGACACCAAAACACAATGCAATAAAATTGCCTTTGAGGGACCTCAGACTCTCCCAAAAAGGTTATTTCTCAACTTCAGATGCTGATGAACTCCATACGAATATTCTGAGCACTAAGTGAAAGACACAAAATGAGCTCCAGAACAGCATGGACTTCATTTATCCACAATGTTTCACTGTTAGATGATCTCTTGGATGTGCTGTAGTCTCCTCAAAGCTTTTGGAAAAAACGATAGAGCAGCACATCCCAGAACTAACTGTGCCAGGTGTTCTCATGAGGAGGGATAATTTTCTGCCATTCTCTACTTTGAAAGCATAGACACAGAGAGGGGAGTAATTTCCATGTCATGAAAATAAGGATTTTCCTAGTAAACTTCCTTTAAATAGCCCCCAGCCTTTCCATACATGTCTTTGGTTTACTGATTTAGTCTGGTTGTTAGCACCGTCTTGGCTTTGTAAGACATGAATTATTTTATTGCAACTATTCAGTGCAACCTTGACCTGTATTTCTTATTCATTACTAATTTAATTTGCAAACAGAAGCATAGAGAGCTGTAGAAAATAAGAAGTGAATGAAGCTTTGTTGGTTCTTCTGAAGTAAGTTTACTTTGCATCTCGGCTTCATTACATGATGGAATTTTTATCTTCATCTTACATTTTTTCCCTGTTAGTGACAGTACCGTTTGATACTATGAGGCTTTTAGTTGTTGCAAAACAGATTTGCAGCTCAGTCTGTGTGAAAACAGCCAAAAAGCATGACATGCCCTGTTCAAAGCTGAACAAATTACTATGGCTACAGTTTTATCTAGCAGGTACACTGATGCTACTTTTGCTACAGCAGTTAATTTTGTACGCTGTACTAATTTTATTTGTTTGGGTTCTGGCTGAATGGAGGAATTCCTGATTATGGAACTATTGATAGCGGTGTTGTTTTGACAGGAAAGCTTATCTACATACAAAGGCAGAATTCAGCTCACCCAGTGAAAGGTGCTGTCACCTCCAGGGCTAAGCTCTCTGGAAAGTGTTAATTACCCTCTCATATATTTCACCCTGTAGGCATTCCTTGCTTGTTCTTCCTACTTAGAACATGGCAGGTGGAGGCAAAGGTCCCTAGGGAGGGTATAATTCAAAGAGTTGTAAAATAATATCCACCTTTTTTAGTTCTGCTGAAGAAGCAGAACCATATCTAGTTTTTACTTACTTATTTTCTGGACATCATTTTAAGGGAATGTGGAAATTCACTTCCCAACTTTTCTCAGTTTCTTACTTTAATATTCTCTTTGGCATTGTCTCCTTTTTTGGCAAATTTTAGCATGTGCCAAGATACTACAGAAACAGATTGTACAGTATTTGAGAGTACAAATCAATAATTTATTGTCCATTGTACACAGTATATTGCTAAGATTAACAGACTACTATAGTTACCAGTAGTATCTTAATCATGCAGTTGCATCTGGAAAAGTCAGCTTTTGTTGCATTTTGTGGTGGGATGACCCTCAATATTGCTGAGTTGGTGTCTTCTCATTGATCTCCTGTGCTGCAGAGGAAGGGCTGGAGAGGATCTTGGTGTCAGTATTTTTACCCTTGGATCTTTTTGGAGCTGGTAGCTCACACCATTTTACCAGGTACCCTTTTGTCTGTTTTTACTTTCCTTATTTTTTGTGGTTTTAAAGCACAGATTTTTTCACACCTTAGCAACAATTTTCTCAGTAAAATTGATCCAAAGTCACACAGCTGCTTTGAATTAAACTAGGTTTTAAATCCAGACAGCTGAATTGGGTTGAGTATGGGGCTACTGAGTTGGCTTTTCATAATAGCGACGGCACTGAGACTCCAAATTATTGCAATAATCGATTTGCCTAAATATGAGAGTCTAATTTTCTGTGAGATGTCCTGACATATCCACCTGGTTTCTTGAAAATCTTCAACTAACAAAAATACAGAAAAAGAGATATAACTTGATTTTTTCCTAATTAATTATTTAGAGTACTGTAATGTGATTTTTTTTTCACATTAAGCATACATACATGTCATTAAAGTGTTTGCAAAAGAGTTCATTCAGCCTCATTGATTTGTTTAGGCCTGCTTACCCAGTTTTTGCAGTAGCAAAAATGCAGCAGCATTACATTCTGAAGTAATTTTCACTTTTCCCAAATTCTGCCAAAGGTTTTATTTGAATGTTATAAAAATTACTCTCAATTTTCTCATGCTTTAAGTGGATGCCACATCCTTTTAGTATCTTTGTTTACTGGAAGTATGAAAGATGGTGGCAGCTTCTGCAGAAAGAGTAGAAGAGTACTGAATCTGAAGGATAACGCTCACTGAAACAAACACTTTGCAATCTGAAAAAATATCCACCTGTCCCTGTTACTTTCCATGTCAAGTGCATGAGCTGCAAAAACCTATCTTTTGTCTGCTCAGTCATGGAAAAGGAAGTGACAACTGCAGCATTTTACAGCTCATAACAGTGTCAGAAGCAAAGTCAGTAAAGAAGAAAATACAGAGGGGAAAAAATCCCTCACAATATGTGCTTCATTGAAGAAATAACAAGAAAACATCTCTGCAGTGACAGCAGATATATGAAAATACCAACAGAAGAAAATATAAATATGTAAAGCTACAACAGAAAATGATTCATAAGAGAACATGGTTACACTGGGTGACATATGTATTCAGAAAAACATATAGACACCAAGAAAAAGAAATGCTTCTGGGAGCCAGGGAAAAGTTTAGGCAAGTTAAAGTTAGTGGAAGTTTAGATTAAAAGCTAGACAGAAGTGGGGGAAGAGATATATTATAAAATACTTCAGTCTTTAGCTGAGTGGAAAAAAACCCAAAACACCAGCATTCACGTACACTTCATTATTCTGGGTGTCAGTTCCTCTGGCTATGGATTATCTAGATTTAAATAACATTTTCTGTGCTGCATTAAAATCTTAAAGAAGTTTCTTTTCTTTCTGTGTTTTTGCAGAAATTCTTGAATTATTGTTCCCAAAACAAAAGGAATCAATCAAGGTCCTGAGGACCAAAAGAAGCATTTCTGTTCACTTTAACAGGTTTTAGAAACCCTATAAATGAAAATCTCTGCACTGGTACATAGTTACATTAATGATAAAATAATTGAAAAAAAATAAGCATCTATTTAAAAAATAGTTATTTGAAAGAAGATTTCTGATATTGTAACAATATCAGCAATTCAGTCTCTGACCCTTTTCACCACAAAAAAAATCTTTTGCGTGATAGCACCTTTGCTGCTATTTTATACAACGAGTTGCAGCCTGTATTAGATTTAAGAATTCGTTTTGGAAAAGTGGTTCATTTAATATATTATGCTTATCTGTGATGACCTTTATAGGCCTGGAATCTCTAGCTTCTAGATAAGTATAAGGATTTGAAGCTGATGTGAAACTCTATTTAATGTAGTGATTAAAGAGACAGGGTAATAGGTAACGTGAAGATATGTGTTTCCACATGTTAAGTCAGTAAAGATAAATTATTTTTAAAAATGCCCTTGACATCTTATCATTCAGGAAGCTAGTGCTTAGGAATTTCTGCTTTGCTGCAGAGTGACATGAATTTTCAGATTTATCAAAAGAAGAGAAACATCAGGGAACCTGGTTACTGATTACTAATAAAGATAATGATAATTATTTCATTTGATTTGCTGAGAATTTTGATAATCATATATATGTAAAAGCAAAATATAATGGCAGCTAGATGCAAGGACAAGCTTATCTTCTCTGAATATAGAGTGCTATTTTGCCATATTAATACTCTAATTAATGAAAACCAACATTTACTATATTAAAAATAATCCCGTCTCCAAAAAAAAAGGGTACATATTCTAGTAATATTCAGAAACACCAGACTTAGAGTGCTCTTCCAGGACAAGGTATATGTATTGGAGTTTCTTCATATAATCTGAAATATTTGAATCATGTTGCTCAAACCTGCTTGCATAAGAAATTCTTCTAGGAAAAAATAAGCAGAAATTTATGCTAATAACAATTGAATGAGTAAGTTCTTATGAATTCTGTTATTTCAAAGTTTTGAAAGAGTAGAAGAGAACTAGCATTTTGAATTTCTGCTATTTAATAATAAGTCTGCTTCTAGCAAACAAGTTACTTAGCAAATAGAAATCCTGCAATTTATAGAAGTGTCATTTTTTACTCAAGGATCATAATAAAATCATAAAATTAAAAATAAAAATATATCACATTGTCTTTTGTATGGCAGAAGTTATGTTTCTTCATTATTTAATGAAAAAAAAGTTAAAAAATAACATTGCTGTGAATTAAATGTTATGGTTTTTTGGTGAGTGTTCTTTACATAGGCTCAATAAATGAAAAGAAACCTGATAGAAATTTGAAAAAATTATGTGGTTCTTGTAATACAATTTTGCTCCATTCTGTTGGGAGGCAATGGTTGAGCATGAGATTGTAGATACCGCATGATTTAAATTAAAAATCTGTGCTCTGGGGTGTGACTTACTTAGATTACAATAAGGTATTTTTGATTTGTATGTATCTTTCTATATCTTTGGTTCTGAGTGGGAACCAAGAATTGTGCCACTGGCTGTATGACCAGAAAAGGGAACTTGTAGGCATCATCCCATGATGATTAACGCAGGATGAATTTCAGGGTTTGCCTTGAATCAAGATGGAACGACCTCCTTTCAATGAAAGGGGGAGGAGGGGCGAGACAGACAGACCAGCAAAGTGAAATTAATTAATTTCTGGCTCTAATGCTGTTAGGTGAGTGGAAATTTCCATCTGACTTAGTTAATTCATGGTTCAACCTTTTATGGGAGACCCAAAGAATTCTCAAGCTCATTCATCCGAGCTGCATACATATTAACTGATAGGTTTTTTGTATGTGTAACCAAATTTGAGTGTTTTCTATTGCTCCATTTTTACTGCTTTAACCCAAAGGCATGATAAGTTAAGCCACTGTCTTTTACTGACACACTAAAATAGGAATAAAATGCTATTAATGTAGCAAAATTGTTTTGATTTTAAAGTTGGGGTTTTTTCAAAATCTTTCCTTGAACATATTAGGGATGGGGGAAAGTTCACAGATGACATCAGGAGACAGATGGGAAGGGAAGAACACAACATATTGCTATTGTTCTATTATATGAGATGGGCTAGGAGGGATTATGTCAGCTCTTGGTTCATTTAAGGAAATTATAAAGAATTTAATTCTCGAGTGCTTCTGAAAAAAAAAAATGCAGTTTGGGGAATTGGCCACCTACAGCGTGGGTTTAACACAGTGGTAAGCATGTATTATGTATATCTCCTCTGTGCCCAATGGCAGAGGATATAAGTCTTTTCTAACCCTTAGCTACAGACCTATTCCTTTCACTGAAACTGGGGAGAATTATGACATCAGGAGCAGTGGAAGTCCCTAGATCACATTAAGGCAGTAGCTGTTGCACATATGCTCACATAAAAAGAAAGAGCACTGCACAGCAGCAAAAGCAACTATCCAGTTCCAAAGCAGAAACAATATCAGATGTTGGGCTTTGAAAAATGAGAGCTGTAAGAACAATGCCTTCCCTAGTCTTGAAGCCATTTGCCATGTGTTTTAAACTGTCTCAGACAATGAGAGAGTATGAAAAAATACTGTCTGGTGTGCAACAAACCTGTAAGAGCTTCTGACATGTGGGGCCACTGTCAGAAAGGCATAGCCTTTTTAAAATTGCAGAAGACACAATTTGCAAAATGAAGATACTTAAGTGTGAAAGGCAGTTAAAATTAGGTTCCTAAAAGATTAGGTCAGTTATTGAACAAGATGTTAAACACCGTTCATGTGGAATGTGCAGAATTACCTGGAGAAAAGCAAATCAGAGACAGCTTGCTGTCAAATTCCGATTTCTGACTTGCAGCTTCCATGGAAAGGTTCCTACAACAAGATAGAAGAGAGGAGGGAGCTGCTATTCAGTAATGTCTCATTCTCAGATGAAAGCAGAGCTCTGAATCCCCAGCAAGGTGCTTCAGCTTCCAAACTGCAGAGTCATCTTTCATACAGTGGTGTTTAACATGCCAGCACTCAGCAAGCTGGTTGTTTTGAATATTAAGTTGAGTTCCTGTATGTGGTGCATAGTTATGTCTAGGCACCTAGATCAGCACCACATATTGAGTTTTGAGTACCTACATTTGGGATGTTGCAGTCCTAAACATCATAGTGTGGTCTGTTGAATCTCCCACTGAATCATGAGACTCAGGACTAGAAAGAAATAGGAGATAAGGTATATAAAGGAGTGCTGAAGTATGTAAATCACATATTGGTAAATCTGTGCTTAACTAGTGCCTATCTTTGATGTATGGAAAATATGTTAAAATCAAGCATCAGAATGTTGTATATATATTACAGTTCTTCTACTCATGCTTAGATCTTGTTTAAACACCCAAGACCTGCTTCGTAAAAACCCATCTTCAAATTGTGCCATCATACTTAAAATACCAGCAAGAGGATGCCTGCTATATTTTTTCATTGTTTGTTTCACAGTAGAAACACATTTGAAAATATTGCCGTTGTCATGAGTTACTTTTTCCTCTCACCTCTGACCTGATGCTTAAAGAATTTTTCTAGGAAACATGAAGTGTGTCTTGTCACCCCAAAAGGATTTTTAATGTTACTTCCTTACTTGCAGCAGGGAGTATTCAGTTACTGGGCTTGATTATATACATATGTGTATATATATGTACATATGTGTATATATATATCCTAAAAAAATACCAACCCTGTTATTATTATTTCCAGATGAAAAGTAATCATAAGTACCTAATTCTCTCTTCCAAAGTATTTTAAAAGATAACTTATTGTAACTGCTGTTAGAATATTACAGGTACTTCTATTAAGACCTTTAAATGTATATAGTTTTATCCATATGCATTATTTTGGTCTACACACTTTTTTTTTTTTTGTAGTTTCAAACTACATAACTATATGGAATGAAGTATAATTACTCTAAAATATTTTATGATGTTTAGTATTGTATTTGCTAATGAAAACTTTGTAATTCTAGTTATTTCCTGCCTATCACTTAGGTGAAAAACAGCACCAAACATTGTAATTTACTGTAATATAAACTTGTCAAGCTCATCTATACAGTTGTGCTTTCTGTTCTTGGCTGTGGCAGATTCCAGCATTTAACTCGGCATTAAAATAAAATCCTACTTCTTTCATCCTACTTGACATCTTATCAAGGTTTAACCTGGCAGGTAGATAAACATCACACAGTCAGTCATTCGCTCTCCTCCCCAGTGGGATGGGGGACAGAACTGTGGGGGGAAAAAAAAAAAGAAAGATTTGGTGACAGAAATAAAAACTGTTTTTAAAATTTTAAAAGACCAAACCTGAAGGGGAAAGAATAACATTAATATTGATAGATGAAATAGAATATCCAAACCCATGCACAGTGCAATTGCTCACCACCCAGCAAATGGTGGTCAGCCAGTTCTCGAGCAGAAACCGTAGTCAGCTTTCTCGCTAGGCTGTGTACTAACACAACACCATGTAGCACAGAATATCCCTTTGGTCAGTGGGGATCACCTGTTCTGGCTCTGTCTCCTTCCAGCTTCATGTGGTCCCAGGCTTTTTCTCTGGTGGAGTGGTGTGTGGAGCAGAAAAGTTCTTGACTTAATGTAAAGACCATTTAACAAAAACTAAAACATCAGTGTGTTATCAACACTGGTCTCATCCTGTCTAAAACTCAGCATCTTCCCATACTCGGAAGAAATCTAACTCTATCCTAGCTAAAACCAGACTACATCTAATTTTGCATAAGACAAAAATCAAAGTGCCGCTGTTCCCATATGTTCTTAGTGAACAACATAGATGATGTGACTGCAAAACACTGCAGTGTTAGGGGTAAATCAAAATGCTAATAGTTGAAATCCAGAGCAAAATCTCCAAGGGTCTGCTTGCAGTGGTGATTGTGCTTTCTTAAATAGAAATAGATTTATTTTTTTGTTAAAAGAACAAGTCAGGAGGAGAATCTCAACTTTTTTTTTTCTTGGTATGAACAGCTTCACAAATGATCTGGAGCTTACAGGAACACTTTCAATAGCTTTTCATAAATAATGGACAAAACCACTATACTGAGCTATTTCTCCCTGACTGTTTGGCTTTACAATGTTTTCAGTATGATATTGCAAAGTACTGTTTTTCAGCTGTTATGTTCTACACGTGTTCCTGCAGAATCTAGGTATATATGTTACTGTTGCAGACAGTAACCAGTGCAGAGCAACTGAGCAGGAAGCATCTATTATGCAGAGCGTAAGCACTGTGTAGCTAACTGCTCCTTATCTACTTAGCAATAAACTTGGACACTACTAAATAAAAGATTTTCGTGCAAAGTGTTGCCTGACAAACCAGATTTTTAATTGTCAGGTCAGTCCCTGGACCTCTTGCAAATAGTCTTCAGTTGACTGTCTTCTATAAAGCCTGAGGGTAGTTAAATCCAGGGATGAGTCCCATAGATAATGGGCAGAAAAATGTGTTCAAGGATTGTGTCTTTTCACTCCACATATGTCTCCAACTTACACACAAAGAGCTTTGTACCCTGTGCTACCACTACTTGTCCTCTTGACTCGAAAGAAAATATGAAATGTGCTCAGTTTCACACCAGGAAGGACACAGTCAGCTGGGTTTTCCAGTTTTTAAAGCATTTTGTTGGGAGGGGGGAGGGCAAAGCAAAACAAAACAACCAAACCAAAACAAACAAACTGACCCAAAAAACCAACCAAGCAAAAAAACCCCCACAGAAATAAAATAAATAAATAAAAAAACTTCTGGGAGAATAATTCAATCTTACAATCTGCAATCTGCTATACTGGGAGCTGACCTTAACAGAGGGGGAATGCTGTTATATTTATCAATACACATAGCTTCAGTGATATGAGCTTTCCTTTAATCTAGTTAGCAATGAAAATTCCTGATAATCATTCTTACCCATGATGCGACCATATTTTTGGGCTTTCAGCAGAAAGAAATACATAGAATACAACTAAAGCAGTCATCTGTTATGTTTTTGGTTTTTTTTTCCTGTAATTGTGCCAAACACATTCTGGTATGCTATGGTACATATTTTACTAAGAGCTACAATTCTTCCCTTTCCTGGAAGGGTATTTTGCTTAGTTAGACTTTTTTTCTGGGTGTATACAAAGTCAGTATTAGATTGTAAAAACTACAGTGTAAATGAATTTTCTTTTTAAAAAGATTTCTCTTTTGTTAGCTTTTTAAATGTTATTGTCTACTGCTCTTGTAAAGAGCACTCCTTGTTGCAATATTTAATTCTATTCAGTGTGATAGGTTGACTTATCTTTCTGTAATGAAGAAGGTAGGTGCATTCAACTAAATCCAACCTTTATGTGTGCATAGTTAGAAATGCATACACTTGACTATAGAACAATTGTTCATCAATTCAGATGTCTTGGTGTTTGAACTAAAGACATCTTGAAGACTTACAAAGTGGAAAAGGAGAAAGAAATGCAATATATGGCTTAAACTTGCTTAGCAGTGCAAGGCTTACAAGAAAATAATAAATCAGAAGAAGTGGAATAGCTGTTCTTAGGAAGTCAATATTTCCTCCTCCATTGGTTTCTCCTGTCTATAGCTCTGTACATTTGCCTCGAGTCTTTCAAAATATGCTAAGGAAAAGAAAGAAAGAAAAAAACCAGTTTGACATCTGGGAGAAATAGAAGAAAGGGAAAATGAGGAAAATAGGAGGGAAGGAGAGAAGCAAAGAAGGAAAAGAGACAGACATGCATTTATGTATCTATTAATGGTTTTTCAAAAAAACCACTAAAGTTCCAAGACACATAGTTCCTTGGAACCTGAAGTTTATATCTCCTTTAATAAAGTTATTTTTCTCTTTTTAGTAAAGATGTGGAAACTGGAAAGTAGAGTGCATTTTTTTATAGAATGATACAGGCATAGCCTAATAAACTGAGGAAAAATTAAAAAGAATATGAATATGCCTCCTGTGAAGTAAATTACACTATACAAATCATAAAACGCAAAGACAACATTATCACCAAGACACCATACCAAATCTGTGGGAAAATTCAGTTTCTATCAAAATTCAAGTAGCTTCAATAAGTTTCATCTATAATTATTTTTACATTCTGATAGCAACTAATAACCCTGTAACAGATTGTGGTCTTTCAGCACTACGGTATAATTTACTATTCAGATCTACAATTACCTTAGTAATGAATTCTGTACAGTATTTTTTAATTTTCTTCCCCTTGACTCTTAGAACTGGTGAGGTGGCACCAAGCAGCCAGTCAAGATATGGATCAGCGTGTTCAAAATTTATGTACTCTCACTCAGCTCACAGCAATGAGTGAACGCCTGTCAGTGCGAAGAGTACACAGGAGGAAAGAAACGAGTATGTTCTGAAAGTTTCAAAATAAAGAACTGTCTTAGGTTGTGGAGCCTAAATTGTGTATTCTATTTTCATCTGCTGAAAACAGCTGGGGGGTTGTTCCTCTTTATCTCTTTTTTACTCTGGAGGGAGGGGGGTGGGTGCCTTTTGATAATGGCCCAACTGTTAACACCAGGTAGGGCATTGTTCTTATCTTTCTCCATGATGGGCCATTATGACTCCCCAGGCTGTTTTCTTCCCCAAGCTGTTCCCCTTCCCAAAATATACCCACATTCCATCATCCTATTGTGAGATGCTCCACCCAGTGGGGGGAGCCAACCATTCCTACCTGGATAAAACTGGGACTCCGGACCAGGACGCCCTCTTGCTTCACCCGATTACCAGAGGAAGACTGGACCCTTCTCACCACCTCTGGACCCTTTTGGCTACAGGATCATCTCTACCTCAACAGAACCACATCTGCCACTCCAGGAGGACTTACTTTTGGACTGCTTCCAACACCCTGACCAACAGGGCATCAGGTTGTAGCTCTGACTTTGTCAGGGCTTTCCAAAATTGTTGTTTGTTTGTTTGCTGGTTTGGTGGGGTGGTTTTGTTTTTTCTACCACATTTGTATTACTGATATTCCTAGTAAAGAACTGTTATTCCTATTCCCAAATCTTTGCCTGAGAGCCCTTAATTGCAAAATTATAATTTGGCGGGGGGGGTGGGGGTGAGGGGTTTACATTCTCTATTCTAAGGGGAGCCCCAGTTTCCCTGGCAGATACCTGTCTTTCTAAACCAAGACAAGAGCATTTAACTCCTGCACATTGATTATCAATGCTGATACAGAACACTAGCTCTGCAGTGGCTTTGAACTCCCAGGGCATGCTGCATGGGAAAAATTGAGGGCTGAACACACTGTAATATAAAACTAAGGAAATGTAACCAGTTCCCTACTGTGCCAACTAGACCTCAAGAACTCTTGTTTAGAAACAAGAGTAAATCTTTTTCTCTCTTTTTTTTTTTTAATTCAATTCAGGCTTCCACTTAAAAAAAAAAAGTGATTACATATAAAAGATTAAATCTTTAATTTTCAAAAGATTTCATTTATATTTTCCTCTTCTTTAACACATACAATATTCTATGGCTTTTTCAGTGGCAGTGACAACACTCAAATCCATTTAATTACATAATAGACAGCTCTGTGATAATTCTGTTGGAATGGATATGTTTCACTTGCCTTAAAATTGCAGAAATATTCCTTAACTTGCCTTGCATTCCTTACCAGACCCAAAGTCTAGATTTAGGTGACTGGTATCCAGACTTATGTCTTGGAACTCTGGGAATATACGCGCTCCTGCTGGAGCCCCCAATCTTAACAGAATGTACTGGATGAATGTAAAATGAAAAGAGGAGTGATGTCCTGAAAAGTGATGCCTCCTATACACTCTACAATTGCACTTAGTAACTGAGTTAATAAACTTCTGCATTAATTCCTTCTGTCTGGAATGAAGCTGCCTGGCTTTACTTTAGAAATTACTGTTTAATATTAGCTCCAGAGGCTTTTTACTGCCATTGTCTTTCTTATTAATCTGCCTATCCCCCTCCCCTTTTTTTTTTTTTCTGTTTTCCCCCTGCTTGTCTCTTTAGAACAGACCCTGAAAATTCAGGGGTTATCCTTTCTCTGTAGATTGATCTTTCAAGTCTCTGATTACAAGGAGAAGTATGTTTCTTAGTCCTGTTTTACTGTCATGTAAATCCACTGCATATCACTGAAGAAACTCAGGGCTTGCTGTTCTCACAAATTCCCTTGACACAAAGTCCTGCTGGGCCAGTAATCTTGCACTGCCCTTAATACCAGAGAATGCATTTAAAGAAAAAAGTGTATTTCACATTACAGGGTACATAAATGAAGACAGATTTTATGTAAATTAAGTTTAGAAGCCTACAGACTTAATGGCTCGAAGTGGTTTCTTACAAGAGAAAGTTAAAAGAATTGGAATTGTTCAGCCAGAACATTTTGGGGAGACCTAATTTCAGCTTTCCTGACAGGAACCTGCAAAAAGATGGAGAAAGGACAAGTAGTGATACAAAAGGGAAATGGATTCAAACTGAAAGAGAATAGGTTTATATCAGATATTAGGAAGAAGTTGTTTACTGTGACAGTGGTGAGGCACATGTTGCCCAGAATAGCTGTGAATGCCCCATCTCTGTGAATGATCAAGGCCAGGTTGGATGGGACTTTGAGCAACCTGTTCTAGAAGAAGGTGTCCCCGCTCAGGAGGGGGGAGGTTTGAACTAGATGATCTCTAAGGTGCCCTCCCAACCACACCATTCTATGACTTTGCGATTATGAAAGCTGGTAGAGTGTAATATGCATGAAGACATTTCTCCTGCCTCTTGACAATTGAATTTTGATTAGCTAGGATTATTGTAGTGCTGTGCATGTCAACCAGGAATAAGATGATTGTTAGCACTAGAGAATAATCTGCTACTAAGAAAGACTTAATGTGCAATAACCTGTGTGGTATGGATGCAAATTTTGGATGTTTTAATATGTAAAATGGGCTTAAGGGCTTTGCAGTATGTCTGTATAGACATACTCCTACATCCAGTATTGGAGCTTAGCATCAGTAATGCAGTACATTCAGCAGTTGAGTCTTTTTTTACCATTTTCTGAGAATGTTCAGTCACATAATACTAATAATATTTTATGACATTACATTCATATCATTTTATTCTGTAACTTGACCTTGAGAATGTTTATACTTTGAGTAATTTATCTGAAAGGTACACAGTATGTGGAAACCAAATAAATACAAGGATTTAAAGTAGTTTCCTTTGGCCATGGCACCCAGAAGAATTTGAAACAACTGTGTTGATTAAAGCCAGTATAAAAAAGGAATTCACAAATTAAGTCTGTTGTTGCACGGCTGTTTCTCAAGATGCTGCTTTTCACCTTAGCTTAATAAATTTGGAAACCTCTTGTGTCCTGGCATTACCTAAGTGCTCTCATTTTTAACTGCAGAGAAAGTTTCCCATCTGGCTCTAAACTTAAAAACAAGTGACCATGACAGTATTTTTTTAATAATTATCTTAAGAAGGATAATGCCACTGTATTGGTTTTTACAGGATAAAAGAAACACTGGGTTCACACATGCATAAAAAAATCTCTCCCATCTCAGGAAGACAGATTTGTGAAGTAGGATTTAGCCAAAAAATCTGCAAGGAGAACCAATCACTGAGACTGGAATCTAGGTTTGTTTTACTCACCCAGATTAACAGTACTGACTCAACCAGTAACTCACACACAAATTTAATTAATTCAAAATTTAAAGACTAATGAAAAAAAAAGTTTTGCTCCTTCTCCCTCACATACTGCTGAATTTTGCTCCCTGAACTCACATTTTCGGATGTAGGAAAGTGCTGTAGGTTTTCACAGATTGTTCCCAGTGCAAGAGACAAGCGTGATCTGCCGTCTTTGTCAGACCTCTCAGTCCTCATCTCTGCTGTTTGTAGTGCAGATGGAGACAAAGCAGACACCATGTCACCACACTACTTCTGCACAGGAACAGACTGACCAGCAAGGTGACTCAGTGATGACTAAACATCTCAGTGTTTTATTTTTTTTCTTACATCTCTGTTTACACAGACTTTCAGAGGTATGAGTACACAAGGCAAACATAGTTGAGTCCTAGGAAGCATAAATATTGTTTTTAAACGCACAGTGAAATCCCTCCACTAAAGTAATAAAATTAAATAGGTTTGTGATGTAGTTGAGACAGCCATGCACTCAGACTGCTTCAATAAAAACTACAGAGGGCCTCAAGTATCAGCACCATGTTATCGAGAAGTCTCTCATACCTTTTCTATGTAGCAATCCCATTGAGCAGCTCCCCACAGCTCTGGCCCTTTCTCTCTCCCTTCTGCAGTCCCAGCTCACTGCTCCCTATCCCCAGCACAACCACCTAACCCTGTCTGTCCCTTGCACAGTGCCTTACCTTATCTGTCTCTCACACCACCTCCTGTCCCTTCCTCCTCACAGCACAGCCAGCAAACACCAACTAATCCTCTACCAACTCACTCACTCTTTTATCACACCCAGCTGTGAGGGCAAGGCTGTTCCCACTCTTTGATAATTAACACAGCTGCAATATATTGGAGGCAGGATTGCCTTTAGCACTATCTCTGTCTTCCTACAGGTTTGAAAGCTTAAAATTCAAAAGTACAGTATCACATTGCAAAAACCTATCTCCCTAACAATTCCAAATTTTTTCTCTCTATTACAGGAAAACAGTATATATATACAATTTTAATGAGATATGATTACCTTTTCAGGCCAATGTTCAGAGGTTAATTTTCTATTGAGCAGACACCACAGATGTCCACCTCACTCTTGTGACATATTTTGTTTCATTTTAACATATTAACTGCCTAAAAGTGTCCTGCTCTGGAAATCTGAAGATTGGTGTCTTACTTTTCTTTCTTAATGTCAAATGTACTATAGATTTACTCTTGTATCCCTTCTCACCTGTGCTATAGCATAACATGGTATCAAAACTCTTCACCATTCCTTGTGCCGACCTCCCGTGGAAGGAAGGAACAGTTTCTGTTTCCCATCTATTCTTGACATTCACACTCTGTTTTTTAGAGAACAGCAGCATTACCTTTCCTGTTTCTTTTCAGATCTCATCTTTTGGGGACAATATGTTGAATATGAAAATAGGTTTCTGCTGGCCCCATATAAAACAAAGGCAAAAGGAAGACATCACCCATCTCTGAGTTCAACAGTGCCCATACTTCTTTCTACCTTCTATTTAGGATTTGGGCTAAATTAAATGACTGCTGCAAGGTAAGGAAGGAAAAGCAAGTAAAGAAGACAAGACAAACAACCATACAAATTCAAATGTCTTTATTTGCCTACAAAAAATGAATTTTTGTTTGGTTGGTTTTTTTTGGTGTTCTTCCTTTCTTGTTCTTTCCTTTCTCTCTCTCTTTCTTGCTTTATTTTATTGATATCAAGGCAACTCAGAAGAATTAGAAGAATTTGAAAGGATATAAGAAATCAAACTTCTTTTCTCAAAAAATAGCAAAGCCTGAGAGAATGGATTTAAATCTTGACTGAGAATGAGATGTACTTGAAAATTGTAGGAACAGTGACATTTCCTTGTAGTAGGCAGGCTCAGAGCTGAATGACTACAGCCATGAGAGTAAAATGCAGAAATGTGTCTGTTAAATAGGAAAATGTTTGGACCCCTGTACAGTCACCCTTGATGTCAAACCATCTTTGGCATGACAAATGCACTATGAGGACTGATTTTTTAGTAGATGTATGGTTCTCATTTNCTCTAACTAGACCCTATGCCACTGATTAGAACCTCTGGGATCTGCCATCCATCCATCCATCCATCCATCTCTCCTAATTTGTAAACATTAGGCTTTGTCTGTGCTTTGTTTTGGTTTTAACAAAAAATTGTGAAAAAATAGAGTTCTACCTGAACATAAACTGCTTTTTTGTAATGAAATGCAAGTATTTGGCTTTTATTTTGTAAATGGTTTGTCTTAAATAATTCAAAGAACTATTTAGGTAACAACTTTTATTTCCAAGCTCATTTTTTAAATTTCTGTTGAGATGATGAGAGCAATATGCATACATGAAAAAAAAAAGTAAACCTTTTGGTATTGTTAAACGTCATTGTTGATTTTTTATGAAACAAAACCCAAAACCCCTGTCATTCTAGAGTTTAGTACTCATAGTGTAAAGAAAATGAGCCAGGAACCTAGCTTAATCTCTGAATGATTAATACTGTCTTTGTGTTGTATTCATGAATGCATTCCAAGACACCTCTTCAAAATTAGACCAAAATAAAATTTACTTAATTTTGCTTGGCTCCAAAAGATGGATTTATTTTCCTGAAGCAAACCCTTGTCATACATTCATATGTTCCCTTCCTTCCCCTAGAGAACACATATGTCATCTCCATGCTGCCTCAACCCACTGAGGAATAATAATTTTTAATAAGACTGCTATAAAAAGACAGTTAATTTGCATGTGAAATATTCTGTTACGAGAGCAATTATAAAGAACAACTATGATTACAGATATCAAGCCAAACAACACTGAAAACAATTTTATTTTCTGGACAACACCATCAGAACACTACCAGGTAAACATGGTATATAAGTTGTTTACTGATGAGACAGAACACAGTCTAAACCAATGACTACAGTAGTGGAAACACCATAGAACCAAATGTTCTTTGAAGAAAATAAAGCTGACATATTTTGAGAGAAATAAAGTATACGTGTATTTTTATGCTTTTCTTTACACACTGAAATTCTCCTTTTGTTCCAGAAAATATTGCTATGTCAGATGTGGGCGATTATATCCCACCTGTGAAATCAAAAGTTGACTATATAGATTTTTTTCTGTGCTCAGAACTGGATGGTGTGTGTTTATTTCATTATCTCCTCCACCAAAGGAAAGGGCACAGAGGAAAAATATTGCTTTTACTGGTGGGGGATGAGCACAATTTTATATTTTGGATTATTGGCACTTAGCACCACAGAGTTAAATATAGCAACGTCTATCTAGAAGGAAACAGTACAAAATAAAGTAGAACATCATAAACTGTGCTTGCCCATCCAACCTGTATAGCAATGCCTTTCAATAGAAAATGAGAGTCTGTTAAAAGAATGGCGCTTTAATTGAATTGTGTGGATTTAGAACACTATTAATTACACAGTTTTCCATAAAAAATATAATTAAGACTTACCGAGATAGCATCCATTTGGAAAGGCATTCACTAGATGTGGTTATACCTACTGGAAAACATTTAGATGGGAAGATTTTGACTGAGGCACTTTCAAAGGCACTGACCTTTTCCCACTGAGGAAATGTAGGTTTATTTCAAAATAAACAGCCTACTAAATGCACATAATCTAGGCTCATTAGGAGTCTTTAGTTTGAATCCTACAAAGTGCTACTAATTCCTTCCAGAACATTTTCTAAAAGAAGCAATGCACTGTCTAAATCAAAGTTCTCTGCCACCAGGGTACTTGTTTAAATGCTAACAGATGCTTTTAATTAATTCAATAGCTGAAACACACATGCAGTTACCTTACAATAGATATGCTAAAGATTTATAATAACACATAATCTTTTAGATAAAATTTCCTCAGTTCTGCAAAATAGCTGTGCAGATACTTCACAAAGAAGCAAGGTGCTGTTTGTCAGTCAGACGTGCACTTCTCACACTATAAAACTCACGCTGGTTATTTGTTGACACAAACCTATACTTCTCCCTTGTAAGATTTTTCCAGACATCATTTTCTTGTAATAATTTTGAAAACTATTTCTTAAAGACTCTGAGAGACACTGGTATTCTAGCTCTTATTCTCTTGAAGGAGAATCTTTCTTCACCTGGAATAAAAATAAGTTTTGCCATATAAAACGAACATTCCTGGGTATTTCCCTTTAAAAGCTCAGAGTGACTCTTTTTAAAAACATTTTGAATACTTTATCATTTTATTACTCATATGAAAACATTTTCCTAGAAATTGTAATATATCCCCTGTGATAGAAAATATTACCACATCCCTTGAAATTAATTCTTAACAAATTCTAATCAAATGACAGCCACCTTAGGTGACATGTATTTCTTAGGGAAGTACATGTAGCTTTGCTTTTCTTATCAACTGCAGTAAAATATTTGCAGACAACCCTTTTTCAAAATGTGAAATCTTCCTTTTTACAAGGCATTTTGGTATTTCAGAGTCTATAAAAGTCAAGAGATTTATTTTGTGTATAATTTATAAGTATTTTTGTCACATAATGACTAATTTACAAGGTGTTTGCCTTTGTTATATGTTTTATTGCACAATACAATAGTATTTTTCTTCTCCAGATTTAGACATACTTGTATTATGGACCTTTAATTGGTCAATTTTTAATTATTCAAGAAGGTCCACAAAAATCAAGAATATTATTTAATTCTTACAGTAATTCATAAACCTATTTAGTGAGACCTGTGACCTAATAAATTTTAACCCTCTTTTGCAACCAAAATTTTATTAAAATGACATTTCAGTCATGCATTTTAGTGCAAAAGAGTCTCCATCAACATGAATTTCATGATGTTATGAATTCTTTTATATTTGATCTTCTTCAGTGTAGCCTTCCTTTGAGAACATTGTTTTACATTGTACATTAGTACATTATTGGTAAGTATGCTTACAAGTAGTATGTATCTCCTGTACTTTCAGGCTTATAAATCAGTCCTTTATTCAGTGCTATAAATCACAGAATCACAGAATCACAGATTCACTAGGTTGGAAGAAATGTTGACGATCGAGTCCAACCCATGCCCTAACACCTCAACTAGATCATGGCGTCCAGGGATGGTGACTCCATCACCTCCTGGGGCAGACCATTCCAATACTTTATTACCCTTTCTGTAAAAAAACTTTTTACTAATATTCTACCTATATTTCCCTTGGCACAGCTTGAGACTGTGTCTTCTGTCAGTTGCTGCCTGGAGAAAGAGACCAACCGCCGGCTAACTACAACCACCTTTCAGGAGGTTGCAAAGAGTGATAAGGTCACCTCTGAGTCTCTTTTTCTCCAGGCTAAACAACCCCAGCTCCCTCAGTCATTCCTCACAGAGTTTGTGTTCCAAGCCCCTCACCAGCCTTGTTGCCTCCTCTGGATGCGCTCAAGCATCTCAACGTCCTTCCTAAACTGAGGGGCCCAGCAGTGGACACATAAATACCACATTTGAGCTAAAAATTTGTAGAGGTCTGCTGTGCAAATTCTTCTTGTTCTTGCAAATGCTTAGGAACCCCATTGTAACTCTTTTGCAAAACACTGGGTATGTTGTTTTGTTTAGCATTGCACATGGCCTTTGTTTTGTCTTGCTATTTGTCTGTGCGACTTCAACTCTGAATTCAGAAAACACCTTTCTGATTTGCTTTCCCTTTAGGAATTTGGAATTATCATTATTATTACAAGACCTGAGTATCATAAGCACTGCATGTGCTTCAGTCCAGACTTCATGACTTCTTTGCTAGGTAAATTCAATTTGAAGGGGTAATTCTGGGTCTCTCATAAGACTTTGAGTGTTTTGTTGCATTATAATCTGATCTGCCATTTAAACTCCCAAATTCAATGAGATTCATACTTCAGTCTTATGTCTGGGACAGATTGCTTTATGATTAATTTCTGTATCCTTCTTGAAAAAACATGAATCGGTCACAATGATTGTTACAGTTCTGTAGCATTCAGAATCTCATAATGCCTCTTGTGCCTAAATTAAATTAAAATTTTGAAGGAAAAAAAAATAAATCAACGATTTACTATGGCAAAAATAACATTAACTGGTTTGTCTTTCCCCTGGTGCCACTGCTTGAAAGTACAGAATAAAATAGTTTAAAATTCCACTTGCTGTCCTCTCCAAATTTAGAAGTTATTCAAAGGTTTGTTTAGGGTTTGATTAATTAACTGAAATTGAACTAAACTCATGTACCAAAATTTTCTAGTGCCTCCGTGAAAATATGCTTTACACTTAAGAATTCCTCAGTTTCCAGCTGGTTCTTCAGTTTTCCTGCTGCTTGCTTATTTCTTACACACCCCAAGGATATTAATTAACCCAGCTGCTCCCCAGCTCCAAGAATTTTGTCATAGTCATAAAGTTTTTAGTCCCATGACCATTTCAATTCAAACATCTGTGGTCAAACTTTTTGAAGTGGCATGAATTAATGCAGGTGAGAATTCCCCCACTGGTCTCCTAGTTGCTGGCATCCATGGATGTGTTTACGGATAAAATCAAACATTGATTAAAGCTGAGAAAGAAAGAAAAGGAAATGGTTCTGATCAGAAAAAGGACTTACACAAGGTATATAACTGATTATTTTTAGTCTGGGAGTACTTCACTTCAATAAAGTGAAACAAAAATGTCATGTGACTTTTTGCTGATCTTGCATGCACTGTCACAACTCTTCAAAAGAATTTTCTTACTCCAATAGCAAGAAAAATTGAATTCCTCTTAAGAAGGAATATCTACTTGTTCAAAGCTGTATATGTCTTGTTCCTTTAAGATTTCAAAAATTAGCTTGACTGTGCTAGAAAATTCTGTGATACACAAAGTTTTTTAACAAGTATGTTGTTTTCTAAAGTCTATTTATTATCTGGTTTATACCTCTAAGACAGATTGGAAAAAGACAGAGAAATTTGAAAGCCAGGTTTAGAAATTAAAAGCCTTTGGATTATATCTGCATGAATTCCACTAGATATCATCAGTTGTGTTCAGATGACAATAAATGTCACCATTTGCCTACCAGGTTAATGAACAGTTTGGTGGGGATTCTGCAGTGTTGGTGAACACCTGACTAATTTTCTAGTGATTCATATATATCTGCAGGACATGGTCAGGAGGAGCAAAATACAGGAAACTGTTAAGCAGATGCTCTAGCTGTGAGAAGTACAAAAACCATGTTGGTGCAAATTGGTTAGCTGCTGCTTTGTTTCTACTTTTATTGGGTTTGCATGGCAAGGTTTTGATAACAGGAAGGCAACACAGCTAGCTTCTCTGAGAAGCTGCCAGAAGCTTCCCCTATGTCCAATGGAGCAAATGCAGCTCCAAGACAGACCCACAGCTGGCCAAGGACAAGGTCATCAGTGACTGTGGTAACACATCTGTGACAATGTACATTACAGGGGGAAAGAGTTACTGAAAACCAGCATTTTCAGCTGGAGAGAGGAGTGAGAATATGTGGGAGAAATAATTCTGCAGACACCAAGTTAAGTGAAGGAGGGAAGGAGGTGCTTCAGGTGCCAGAGATTCTGCTACAGCCCATGGTTGCAGACCATGGTGAGCCAGCTGCTGTGCCCCTGCACCCCAGGGAGGTCCATGGGGATGGAAATCACCCACAGCCTGTGGAGGACCTGACACTAAAGCAAGGGGATGCCCAGAGGAAGCTCTGATCCCTCGGGATACCCATCCAGGAACAGATTCTTAGCACAGCCTGTGGACTTATGGAGAGAGAAGCCCACAGTGGAGCAGGTTTGCTGGCAGGACTTGTCACCCCACAGGCGAACCAGATGGGAGAAGTCCGTTCCTGAAGGACTGCACCCTCTGGAAGGGTCCTACAATGGAGCAGTTTGTGAAGAACCTGCAGCCTGTGGGAAGGATTCTATTGGAGAAGTTCATAGAGAGCTCTCTGCCATGGGGGCCCCCCTACTGGAGCTGAGGAAGAGTATCAGGAGTCTTCCAGCTGAAGAGTAAGCAATGGCAGACACAACACGCGGTGAAACTACCTCAATTCCCATTCCACATCCCCTGCACCACTCAGGAGGGAGAATATAGAGAAAATTGGGAAAGAAGTTGAGTCCAGGACGAAGGGTGAGATTAGGAGACGGTGTTTTTAAGATTTGGATTTAGTTCACATTACATTACTGATTTGATTGGTAATAAATTACACTTATTTCCCAAAGTCAAGTCTGTTTTGCCCATGAAGGTTACTGGGGAGTGATGTCTCCCTGTCCTTACCTTGTCTCATGATTCTTTTGTTGTGTTTTCTTTCTCTTGCCCAGCTTAAGGAGGGGAGAAATAGAGAGGCTTGGTGGGCCACTGGCATCCAGCCAGGGTCAACCTTCCAAATCACTGCAGTCACATATAAGCCTCTAGTAGAAACCAGGTCAAGTTTGGGTGCCATGAAATTCTAAATGTCCAGGTTTTACAATTCTTAATAGGTGAGTTATTTAAATGAGCAAATAACATAATAAATGAAAAATGTACCAGATGAAAAAACAAGTTCTATGACTGAATGAACATTATTCTGCTTATATGATGTTTGAAAAAGTGTCAAAAGAACATTATCTCTTAAATGAACAATTTTTTAATAGTGTTTTCTGCTGGTCTTAGAATGCAATTAGGTTTTCATCTAAGGTCATGTTTACAGGGAAATCATAATTTACTATGTGGATTGTATATACTATAATTTCTGAAGATATTGAAGAATGCTTGACTGTTATATATGGTATTGCTTAGATCTTTTCAGGAGTCAAAATTGCTGAGGTAGCCTTCAAAATTCTGTATGAGAGACATTGCAGGAAAAAAAAGGAGTTTTATCAGTGTTGTGGTGTTGTTTTTGGTTTTTGTTTACTTGTTTGTTTGATTTGGGTTTTTGTTTAGTTTTTGGTTTGGTTTGTTTTGTTTGTTTTGTTTTTGGTTTGGTTTATTTGTTTGTTTTGGTTTTGGTTTTTGGTTTGGTTTTTTGAGGCTTCTAGTGCTGAGGTCTCTGCTAGAGGTGACAAAATGCTGTTATGAAAAAGCTTGTGGCCCTGAAGCACAGCTGCTACTGGGGTACACAAACAGGTATTGAGAGGATGCATGAGACTAAAACATTTGGCAAACTGCAAAAAAAAGTCTGGGTATAAACTGACTTCTAAAAAATAAAAAAATAGATTGTGCTAGCTTGACATTTACAATATTTCAGGTAATACACAGGTGACCAAGGAGTAACAAGTGAGCTAAATACCTAATTATCTGGAAATTGAGTCATAATTCTATGAAATTTGGTACAGCACTTCAAAGCAGAAATATCTATAATGATGAAGAAAATGTAAGAAAGCTTATTTCTGTTTGCCAGTAAACTAAATTAAAATATTTTTATTTTAATGATTGGGGTGTAAGAAAGAAGAGAAAAAAAAACTTTAAAAATTAGTGTATATCAAATCAGATAAGGTTTTTTATACCTTAAAAAGGCTATAGAGTTGATTTCATCCTGTAGAAAATCTTCAATGAACCCAGGCCTTGGAAGATAAAGACAGGTTGTTTTTTTCCACTGACCACGTAGTGGGAAAAGGTGATCTGCTGTGTCACAATACCATTATTTTTCCACATTCTGTTATATCATATCTCTGAGCTGACATATCTTATGTCAACATGATGTGTAATTCTCATGGTTTGCAGCTTCTTGACTTCTTTTAAGGGCACAATCTCCCATAATTTACAATTACAAGTAAAACAGTGGAATGCAGGGAGAGGTCTGCTGCATTAAGTGACCAGTCTCTGGAATTAATTAATTTTGGTATTTTTACACTAACTGTAAAGAACAGAAAAGGTATTTTCTTGGAAATTTTGAAAAATTCCACTAACATAGTCAAACTTAAATTCCTGAACAATGACATTAAGTTCTCAGCCAATCTGATAAAAACTCAGTCTCTAGGGGGCTTTACAGTCTCTGTAGATGAGACTTTAGGCTTGACAGCTTTCTTCTTTCAGCATCTTTCTCTGGTCTTAACCCTCAGATCAGGCCTACTTTCCCATAATGTGCTATGTGATGTTCTAATTGGCAAATGATCTTAGACTGAAGAAGCCCCATCTTCTTTCCCTGGTGCACGGTCAAGCCATGGGTCTGGGATAGTAAAAAGTAGGGCAATTTGAAGTCTTTGATCTCAATGTTTTCAAGGCCTTAATATAAGTTGTAGTTTTAACAATGACTCAGACCAAAAGAAACTGTTACCTTAGTTTCAACAAATCCAAGAATATATTGTTTTCTGACCCAGAATTGATGCTAATTTTGTGGAAGCTGCACTTTCATTGCTTTTATGTAACAGTTACTTCAACAGGAACCACTCCAGATTCCACTCTGCATTCTCTAAGGTACTAATCATCACCATATGACTGATACTAACCTGATTTAGGCATTTAGTGTGAGGTATTTTTCCATCACATATATCACCAAGTATAAGGGAAGCAAACCCCATTTTTATAGTTCTAAGCAAAAAAGACAATGGGTAGTCTCTGAGACAGAATATTTTTTTTCACAGCAGTGTTCCAGAAAACTGTATCTTATTTTGAAACAACGCAGAGCCTCCTAAGAAGCAAGGAATACATAATATGAACATGAGTATTTTTTCACGTTTTCATAACGCTCTAATAATATAGTACAGCATAATGCCACAAAAGAAATCCTTTCATTATTCCACATACTACAAGACTAGAAAATATTTGCCAGTATCATTTCAGACAAAAATATTAGGATTGAAAGAAAAAAAAAATCTGCATTCAGATAAAGGGGCCAGGAATATCTACATATTCAATGAGTCAAATTTTGACTCCTTAACAGAGATGTAGATTAGAACTTGATTGTTTTATTGGTTTTAACTTGGCCACAAACATGTCATGAATTTTAGAATTTCATTCTTCAATCATGTATTTTTAATTTATTTGAACACATTTAATTTATTTCTGAAAATAATAAAGGTTAAAAATGAATGCAATACAAATATTAATATGAATAATACCAGCATTAAAAAATTTTACACGTTTTTGATGACTAACAAAAAGCAGTATTTTCTTACTAAAAGGTGTTAAACATGTATTTAAAACCAGGCTGCAAAACCAGTTTGAGGTATTCTACCACCAGATAGGATCACTGTGATTTTTAGGGGTTAACACCATAGAAACATAGAATGGCTTGGATTGAAAGAGACCTTAAAGATCATCTAGTCCCAGTCCCCCTGCCACAGGACAGGTTGCCACTTCTTTTTGGTAAAGCTGTCACACCCAGCTCAGCCAGACCCCAGGGATTGGGCATCTACAAATTGACTCTTCCAGTGTCTCACTACCCTCTAAGTAAAGCATGTCTTTCTAATATCTAATATAAATCTCTCACGTCTTATTTTAAAATTGGTCCCCCTTGTTCTATTGTTATATCCCCTTGTAAAAAGTCGCTCTCCCTCTTTTTTAAAATCCCTGTTGGGTGACTGAATGGCTAAATGGTCTATGAACTGAATGGTTCATGGACTGTTAGGATATCAAAAGAGCAGAGGTTAGGCTTTACTATTACTGTTAGAAAGCTAACATACTGAAAATATTGATTATCCCTGACAAATCCTGGAAACTCTGGGATTCTATGAAGAATATACTTTTTATTTTTTAGCATGTAACCACAACATTGCATCTTCACAGAACTACATCAGCATTAATGCATTGGCATAATGCTGGAAATCAGAACATAGGAAGGCTGCACAGTGCAGATCTTATCGTTTCATCTGTCTGTGAGCATATGCAGAACAGCTGGTAAAGGCTAATGGGAATACAAAGATCATCTCCTTTGCTGGCTCAGGAAATCAAATTAGGAAATCTGGATTAGCTTCCTCCTGGATTTGATCAAAATCCAGAAATGAACCATTAAGCCTCCTTTCACTCTTTATCACTAGCTGTAGGCTAATCACAATGTGCCTGTCTTCTTCTATAGAGCAATGAGGATCAAGTGACAAGACCTTATCAAGACATGGTAACACACACTGACAGAATCAGGCTTTATATGTAATATAGCATTAGTTGAGATTTCTTTTAAAAAATATTGTGAGTATCAACCTTTATTTTGAGAAATAATTTAAGACTTAAAGCAATGACTAAGGATAGAGAGAACAAATTATCAATTTATACTCAGCATGACTATAGTTAGGCAAGATGAATCTGACTCTGATGACTTCTGTAAAATTTGGATTCCCCTCAAATAACCAGTATGCTGGTGTCAGGTGCAGCTTTACCGTCTAGCCTTCTCACCAGTCCACATATGAAGGGTACAGCCTTGTACCTTTGATGTTTGGTGGGTCTGAACCTCAAGCTGAAATGTAGTAAATGGCGTGGAAGAAGGAGGACTCTCACGTGGGTTTTACCAGGCTTTATTCTGCCTGGAGATCCACCTGAAGAGTGGCTCTCTGGGCCTTAGGGTGCCCATTAAGTACCAGGGGCATCTCCTGGCCAAGGAGATACCTAGAACAAATCCCAGGGAAGGGGGGGAGTGACCAAGAACTGGGGACAATTGGCAGGGCCATCTATGAACAGAAAGAGGAGTGGGGAACTTGATCACCCTGAAGCTTCAATATCCATCATCAGGGAAAGGCCCCAGGGGATTTGGGGATGGGGGGTATAGGGATGAACCATTACAAAACTAATAACAAAACATACAGAACATTGGAACCCAAAATGCACACCACAGCATAACAGGTAACATTTTGCTGTCTATTTATCTGGTAAATCTTGAGGTTATTTCTACACCGTGGACTTGCTTTAACAGCAGTACTAGAACTTGATCCGGAAGCTATCCTTAAATGAGCAGGCAATCATTGCTTGACAAGAGAAGTTACATTAGGTGCTGGATTTTGATTTTCCATGCAGGCTGTTTCCTCAACTCCCTAAAAAAAGAGTACTTGACAGTTTGTTAAAAGCTAAATTTCATTTATTTCTTAAGGAGAAGGGAAGAGGCACTTTAGGGTGGACTGCAACTCTAGTCTGTGCAGTAAATGTCTTGGTCTAGGTATGAGAATCCATATCAGTATCAAGTTAACTTGGGTTTAAAGGCAGGTCATATCTTTTCATGTATTTTCATATCCACTTTTATTTTTTTATATATATATATAAATATATAAAT
>VZDJ01007754.1:6868095-7020253 GCA_008694505.1 Cyanoderma ruficeps | reverse complement strand
TTTTTTTGTATAGAGATCCTGGCCAACAGCTGTAGTTTAACTCCAGCCAGCAGCCAACAGCCAAGCCTCACACAGCTGCCCCTTGCTCACATCCCTACCAGCAGAATCATGGAGAGAATCAGAAGGGTAAAAGCAAGAAAACTTGTGGGTCGAGACAAAAATAATTCTACTAGGGAAAGCAAAAGTCACTGACACTAGCAGACAAGGAATTAAATTACTGTTTCCCATGGGCAAGCAGGTGTTCAGCCACCTCCAGGAGAGCAGGGTCCCATTGTGCATAACACTGACTTTAGAAGACAAACACCATCATCTTTCTCCTTCCTTCCACTTGATATACTGAGCTGATGTCATATTGTCTGGAATATCCCTTTGGTCAGATTGGGTCCCCTGTCCTGGCTCCTCCTGCCTCCTCTTGCCTCCCATGTACCCCCCAGTTCATCGCCATCATGGCAGTACAAAAACCAGAACAAGTTTTAGTTCTCTGTAAGCCCTGCACAGCAGTAACTAAAACATCTCTGTATTGTCAACCCCATGTTCAGCACAAATTCAAAACAGAGAGTCACTGTAGAAAGAAACTAGAAAATAACTCTACCTCAGCTGAAACCAGCACAGCAGCTAATACCCCAGTGTCATGACCCCTATTTCAAATCACATTTTGATAAATAATACCTGGTTAGTTTTTAAAATATTGAATAACAATCATGTCAACAGCATATTCCTCAAAGGGCATGGAGCACAAGAGTGCAAATGTAATCTTTCAGCACTAAAAACAATATCATTCAGATTCTAGTGTTTATTGAAATAGCCAATCAGTTTGAAAACATTTTTAATGAACCTGTATTAATAATTAATAAAAAGTTAATAAATTACATCAAATATCATCGTCTTCATTATTATTATTGGAATCAATATTAGGATAAAGGGTCTATAATTGTCATCTCAATTGCCATTTATACAGAATTAGCTTGGTCCTTGGAAAAGTGTTTCAAAACTCTATTTGAAACCTATTAATATCTGATAATTTTCAGAAGTCTAATTTTAGTTGTCAGTATTTATATCCTTCTGGCTAATGTGAGTATGAAGCATATCTTGTCAACATAAAAATATATTTTCAAAGGTTTTCCTTCAAATGCAGATTGAAATAACAGCACACTTCCACCCATGCTTGATTATTAGTGTTCATGTTTGATTATTAGTGATTATTAGTTCAACAGGTGTCATATTTCTACAAAAAGGGAAGACAAGAGATACAGTTAAAACAAATACACAAATTCGGACAGCAGTAATTTTTTTCACATCCAGTAGATGAAAAGCCAAATGGAACAGGAAACAGAAACTAATATATAACACTGTATTTTAAAACAAAACAGAGCAAAACAAAAAACCCCCACCTTTTCTTAATTACCTCTATTTTTTTTTAAAGAGGAAGACAGGGTATTATTCCTTTATTCTGCTTAGTAATGTAATGAATCCTAGGAGGCAAGAAAAAGCCTTCTCTATTTGAGGGTAAACACCTCCCTCTTTTGGGACTTTCTGTGAAGTGCCTGGCAATTAAGATTCTAGACACTGCATGAGGCACTGTTTAGTCCTCCATGCACATATCATATAGGAAAGGTGGCCATTAATTCTCTTAAATCTAGTGTGTCATTAGCTCAAGGAAGTATAGAAACAGGCTTTTTTCTGCTTATTCTCCTTATTTTTTTAAGCACCCGAGGACCTAATTTTCTTTGTAACAGGGCTAATCAAAAGCTGCAAAATCAAATCAAAAGGAATCAAAAGGAACTTATGTTTTTAGGATTCTTCAGTTATTAGTGGCACATCATTAGCATAAAGCAAAGTCCTATCCCATTTGTTTTAAATTATTAAATAGTTAAGACGAAATTAAAAGGCACTATCTGCTTATCAGTTACATGTACTATGTTAAATGGTTGGCCAATTTTCATGAATTATTAATACATACAGAAATTTAGCCAAAAGAAGGTTCATTAATATTCAAAGGATTAATAATTACAGTCTCCCTCTCTTTGTGAAACAAATATTCCAAAATTGTATCTACTGGGAGCAGGTACATTTTTCAAATTATATGTGCATATTTCTAGCAGAGTGCCCATCAAATATAAACTGTTCCTTAAACTCATCAACAAGTTCCACAGACAATGTTATGCCTGTACAGATGTAGTTGCCAACCAAGACTATGTTGATAGAAATTGCTGCTAAAATGAAAAGGGGTGCAGACTTGATCTAGACTTTTAGTACAGACAATCATAATTTATGAGAGAAGTAATGTCTAGCTCGTAGGATTCTGAGATTTATGGAAAAAGTCATTGGGAACAGTTTTCAAGTATATCTTGTAGTCATTTTTGTACAAGACTGTAGTATCTGTCATGAATACAAGAAATACAGTTATGTTTAACTTTGAATATTCGTACTTATGTGTAAATACACATTTGTATTTATGCACAGAAACACAGAAAGTATCTTTTGTATACACTTAAAAAATTATCAGTACTATGGAAAAAGTTTCATTTGGAAAGTTGATGTCTGTGTATACATAACATGTGAAAGGTTAATTCAGTATGTATACGAGTTATACTTAACTTGTATACATACTGGATTAAACTTTTAAAGAAGGTAATTTCTAGTCTATGTACCATGTAAGTGCTTATGTTATTTTGCTTTGTTCTCTTAATGAAGGGTAATGAATTTTGTAGCAAAACTATGAATTATTTCAAAGATATTTTAAATCTCTTTTTTCCCATTAACTATTTTATAAGAAATGTAATGAAGAATATGGGAAAATTTGACATTTTCACAAATATTTTTGTTCATGATTATATATCATTATTTATAAAAAACAGGGACAACGTTCACTACAAATCAGAGGTTTGGGCAGGGTTCTTTTCCATGCTATTATCTCATACCTAGAGAAAGGCCAGTATTTCCAAAGCCGTAGCCAAGTTATTGTGATTTATCAGTGCAGATGGATTAGACCAGATAAACCATAGAGTGGTTGAAGTTCAACAGGGTATCTGGAGGTTATCTGGTCTAAACACCCTGTTCAAATAAGCTCTCTAGGATAGTGTCCTAATGGATTTTTAATAGCTCCTCAGCCTCCCTGGGCAATCTGTGCCAGTGCTCCTTCGCCCTCACAATAAAGAAGTGTATCCTGATATTCAGATGGAACATCTTGGTTAGAATGTATGTCCCATTGCCTCTGGAGCATGTCACAGGGCATCACTGAGAACTATCTGATGCTGTCTTCTGTCTTCTTTACAGCCTCCTTTCAGGTACTTCTACACACTGATGAGAAAGATCTCCCCTGAACTTTTTCTTTTTTGGAATGAATTTCTCTCTCACAGGAAGATGCCTCAGTCCCTTAATGACCTTTGTGTGCCTTTCCTGGGTTCTCTGCATTATGTTCATGCTTCTCTCTCGTACTGAGAAGCTCAGAACTGGCCACAAGACTCCACTAGTGCTGAGTGGAGGGGACCTTGACCTACTGGCAACAATCCTCCTGATACAGCCCAAGACACTGTTAATACTTTTTGTTCCAAAGTCACATTTCTGGCTCATATTCAAATTGGCACCCACAAGAACTCCCAGGTTCTTTTCTGCAAAGCCGCTTATGTTGGGGCCAATATGCCAGAACACTGATGCATGAGTTGTTCCTCCTTAGTAGAATGGTTTGTACACCCCACCATCCACCCTGAAATGAAGATGGTCTCATCAATACTGCCTTGTCATTTCCACAGCAGAAATAGCAACAGCACTACAGAAGGCAGTGAAAAAAGAGCCCCTGGTTTCAGCATGAGTCAAAACTTAAGTCTACTTCCTCCAGAGCTGTGAGGAAAAAGACCTTTTCCTTAGTTTTACTTGAAACAGCATTGAACCCATATTAGTACAGTTTATCCTTATACAAGACATGAAATAATATAATTTTTACAGAATGATTTATGACAATGTATTACAATAAGCGCAAAACATGTTTTTCCAATGTGGTTCAGTACTTTATAAGTTAAAAAAAAAAATAGTGTTACTTGCATTCACAATAAACAAGCAGCAATGAATCATCCCCAGTAGTTTAAATAGTTTGCTTTTTATGGATCAAGGAGCTATTTTGAGGTTTGATTGTGTTTTCACTCCCAATGTGAACTTTATTCCAGTTTGACAGGTGATATTTAAGCAGTCTTTGCGCGACCCCTGGTGGAGAAACTTCTTAGCAAAGCATTATTTGCATGGAAAAAATAACAATTAGCAATAATACCTGCCTGTGTTCAGCTGACCCATTTGTTTTTTGGGGTTTTTTTTCTCTTTTTTGCCTTGTAAATATTAATGCTCAGATATACACACATATTATTTTTTTTTCTGTACTGCAAGCAGAGAAAATTGACATAAATTTTATAAGCAGAACTTCATTCATATACAGTGCACAGACATGCCAACTGTACATGCACAGCTGGCATATCTGTGCACCATACAGGAATGAAATTCTGCTTGTAAAAGTCTGGTGGAAATCCCTTTGAAGGTTCTAAAATTAGAAGACACAATAAAATGCAGAACAAAACACAAACTGCAGGTACTGATTTTTCCAACTTTAATTTCACTTGCAAAAAATGGAAGCTTTTAGGATGCTTTCTTCAGGCTGATGGAAAGGACTTGACCAACATCACCATGGGTGTAAGTCCAGAACAGTAAATCATTTTAGCATTACAAAGAAGCAAAATCTTAAACTACACTTGATTTATGCTGGTGGGACACTAGAACAAGTTATCCAGAGATGCTGTGGATGCCCCAAACTTAGTAGTGTCTAGGCCAGGTTTGATGAGATCTTGATCAGCCTGGTCTAGAAGAAAGTGTTCCTAACTATGGCAAGAGAATATAAACTGGAACTTCTTTAAGGTCCCTTCCAACCCAAACCACAATCCTATGATTCTGTGTATATATACGTAGGGTTTTTTCTTCAAAATAATTAAGACACAGATATTCAAAAGAGTTTTTGTAGTACATCATAGGTCAACAAGGAGAGAGGGATGAGGAAGAAATTTTAATCCTAAGTTCAAAATATATCTTGCCAAAATTACTGTTCAGTTTTATAAGATCAGAGTTCTTTAATTGTTCAGTTTATTAAAAACAGATTCCCTTGTTCCCTACATCAATATTATGATCAGTCAGGCAATGAAATTGGCAAGGTTGGTATTCTTTTTTCTTAATCTATCTTGACATAAAACCTGTGTTTTTTGGTTTTTTGGTTTTTTTTTAGCTTAATTATTCTTTCCCCCTTAACTTGTTCTCTTTTCCTCAAGAAAGATTAAAAGAAGCTTACAGTACCTCCCAGTTCATCAGTACTTTTAAAACTTAGCCCTTCCTAAACCCTGGGAAAACAAAATCAAGTCATTATTTTTCTTCTATGTAGAATAAAATTGTGAAGCCATATGTTCCACTTCTTCACAAATACTCAGTAGAGTGTCTGTACTAGGAATGTACGTGGAGCCAGGAAAAAAATATGAAGAGCTGCTACATGACTGGTAGAATGCATCCTGAAATAGTTTGGTGAGTGCCAGGTGGTGCTTGCTAACACAGTGTTGAAACATGAGTCCCAGGATGTTACATGACAGAAAGTATTCTTAAAAGAGATAGAGAGGAGGCTGCCCTATTTTGTGAGAGAAAAAATGTTTTTAGGCAGGAATACACAAGAGGTACTGTAAATCCTCACAGCCAGGTCTGTTTTTATGGGAACAAATATGCATCTTTTGATGTTTAAAATATTCTTGATTAAGTCTCCTTTGTTGATGTTATTCTTCTTGGGGATCTGGACATGAATTATCCATACACCATGGAATCCCTATTATTATTTCCAAGACATAATGAATTTTAAAATATAACAGAGATACAGCTTCAACTGAATTAATTCAGTATATTCTAAAAAATACTGCCATAATCCATGTATAGGGTTCTAGTAGGTTATTGTCTTAATAGGTGTCTTCTGCATTCCAGACATCCAATCTGATTAGTCAAGCAGATGGAAGAGCACTTTGTTCTCTCCAAGAATAGGCTTCAATCTATTTCTGAATTGCTTGACTTAGTTTTGGCATTTTGTTCTGGCTTGTTGTTACAAGTCCCCATCACAGCACAAGTTTAGTCTTCTCAGGCTGTAACTGTTTGACTCAACTGGCTTTCCATGGTTTTCTGAAGTTGAAAAGCTTAGAGATAGATCTCCTGTTAGTCCTGGGTGGTTTTCACATACTGACAGTGGAGTGACAGCATCAATGAGGAAAGGAATTTTTCATTGCTGCAGCCAGTGTCTAGGAAAATAACGCATACTCTATTTTCACAGGCCGAAGAACTGGTCTGGCTAACAAAGGGTTAAAAGAAAGAGCTTGAGGAAAATGTATGCAATTTAACATTACTTCTTCATTTCATTCTTCTTTGATAGTTTAAAAATACCTTTTTTCCCCCATTCTTTCTGATCTAAATAGGCATAGATAAATAGAGATGATTCTTGAATTTATGACATGGGGACTTCTTTTAGCCACCACAGACTGGGGACAGGATTTTGTTGGCAAGCATCTACTTTAAGTCTCTCTTCTTTGTTACAGAATGTTTTCCCCTGAGGTGATGTGAAAGGACAAATAATACACCATTCAAAAAGCTCAATACAGAGACTCAGATCTGATGCTCTATAACAATAACTAAATGCAATATTACTCATTTCAAGTGAGCTAGCCTAGAGCTTTTAAGGCCAGTAGTTTTCCAATTGCCATGATACAACAAAGTATGACTTTTACTGTTAATTATTTCCAAAAAAACCCTTGCTTTGCCATTATCTGCATAGATGGTGTCTGAGTGTTATAATGGTGAATAGCTGCATTTCTCAGTCTTCTCTGCTTATCTTTTAACTTGCATGTGCATTGTGATAAATGAACCCTTTAAGTACTTAGATTTTATGTTTTCCAATATTTCTTAATCATTCTTTTTTCACACTCCAATATTTTGTGCAATAAATGGGTAAGATACTAGTGAACAGAATTTCTAAATACTGAAATGTGATTGTTTTTACTCTACATGCACTTTAATGTGTAGGACAAAGAAAGGACTTCACAGCAGTTGAAGTTATGGCTGTCATTTGCAGTAAAGCTTAACCTTTTCTAACACAGTAAGTGCCATTATCTGTAGGACAAAACTTGATTTTTCTTAATGCAAGGTTGACATTGTTAGTTTTATACGGAAAATAAAATGAAAGAAAATCAATAAGAGAATGACATTGTTGGAGAAACATAGGGGGGAAATATTGCATTTTCTTTCAAAATACGAAAACTGAGGAGTGTTCTGTGCCCTTGTATTCTGACCAGCCATATGCACCTAAACAGTTTCTTTCTCCTTCTTTCTAATAGATCAAGTTTAAAAATTCTGCGTGTGCACAATTTCACACAACACACATATACACTCAAAATACATTCCCTTCATTCCTAATTTTCATTCTGTAATTGGACACTATTCCAATGCCTTCATATATCGTATGCTTTCAATGTAGATCTGCATCACCTTTTGAAAGAAGAAATTGCCCATGGTCCAAGCTGAAGGGAAGTTAATACCACTACATAAGAGTGGTACTTACTTGAACCATCAATCAGAAAGATTTATTAGTTTGGATGTAGTTCTGTGCTTAGCCAGCTTCATCATAGGCAGAAATCACTTGCAACTTTCTGCAAAATCACTTGCAACTTTCTGCAACTTTATGCAGACACACCCCTTCATTTTTATACTACAGCTAAATTACATTCAGTTGTATTGCATTTTGAATCATATATTCATAGCTATAATTTATTCATGTAACCAGAATCTCACCTGACCTTGTGAATCATGTTGAAATTGCATTTAAATTGCCATGATCTGTTAATTCTAGGTTTTCCTTTCAGAGAAGCTGGGTAATGCAAAATTATGAGAAGCTGGTTTGCACCTTGTCTCACCCTGAGGTGGAGTTGTAGTTCAGGCTAGGACAAATACTATACTTAGCAACTCACAAATACTCAGAGGTTTATTAAGAAAAACATAGACAGAGTGACACTATCTCTTTGATGATAGGATGAATGTGGGGGTTTTAATACCTTATACACTGATGAAATTATGATAATACTTAAATTATTCTGTTAAGATACCACTTAATCATGTTTTTACTTTCAAATCCTTTGGTGGATGAGTTAAATTCTGGAAATAACCTTTATTTCTTTGACTAATATGATCGATCTATATCTTTACATGTGCAAATGCTTGAGTCAAAAAATATTTCTCTACTTATACTCCTTATTGCTTCTACATTTAATTATATGAAAAATAAGGATGGTTTGTTTAGTTTCAGAATGTCCTATGAACACAACTATATGTTTCTAGATGTTAATTAGTTAATTAAGCATATGTCTTCTAGTTCATGCAAATCTTTTCTAAGAAGGTGGGACACGTGGACCTTCTATTGTAGACAAATGCAAGAAGACCATAATTTTTGTTCTAACTGTTTTATAACAAAAATTAGTATTGTTAGCACCAGCAACCCTGACAAAATACTAACAGAACTATTCCTAGCTGCTGCCACATACAAATTTTAAATCTTCAGTATGTCTCTTTCTTGGATGTAGTCCTACTAGTCTCTAGCTTTTCTTTTACACCCTGAATAATTCATGAGCAACAAGTCCAGGTCCTCAGGAGAGAGCTGTGCTTAGAATGCTAAGGGAGTAAGAATTTTCCTCAACAATTTTGTTTTAAGAAAATACGAAGGTTTACAATATACTGAATTAACTTTTGTTGTGTGCATTTACTTGTAGCTATTCAATTCCCTTTATCTCTTCCTTTGCTTAAAATACAAATATATTAAAATGCTGTATGCTAATTTCCTCATCAGGAGATTTATTTATAAAATAAGAAAGAAAATAAAATGCAAATAATTATATATTCTGAGGAGGGCATTTTTTGACTGTTGAAAACAAGCTAAATCATCACTTGAAACAAAAAAAAAATAAAAATTTAGTAATTGTTCTGAGCAGTAGATTATATTTTTCATTAAAGCATGAATGTGCACACAATTTATTTTATATGTTCAGAAATATTTAAGAAAACATATACCTTGTAAACTTTGTCCACTTCTGTGCTACATCAGGTCAAACCGATAAGATAAAATACATCAGAGTGCATATTTCAGTTCAGAATAGTGCTGAAAAACAACCTCATATGGGTGGTGTAATGAGATTAGAGTGCTGTAAAATATTGGGGGATTAGCATTTCCACATCCTTTTTTGTTCTTTTCTGAGAGCCATTAAAGGTTTTCAAACTTTTCCATTCCCCAGAAATACTAAATTATAGAAAAAAAAAAAAAAAAGGAGGAAGTTGCTATAAACTTCAGGAGGTATAGTTTTGGTATAGGATATGGAGAATGCAGTACAGCATCTCTTGTAACTAGCAGGACCAAGAGGTCCCCAAGTTCTGGTGAGTGCTCTAAAAGAGACATCTGCAGAATCTCATGGATGGCAATTTCTCTTTAGGTCTGTGCAGATACAAGATAGATGGTATATCTTTCTGAATATAGATTTAAATTGAATAAAAGAAAAAATTGTACTTCATTCAGAGTATTTCTCTAAGGGAAAGAACTTCTAGGGAAAAGTTATGTCTGACTTTTACTAAAAATGTAGTGTTCGCACTGAAAAATATTTCATCGGAAAATTTCAGGGAAATGGGGAATGTGTATTTATTTGAGACAGTTGAGTTTGATCAAAGTGCCATTTTCTAATGGAATACCCACGGGCAAAATATTTGATAAATTCTAGTCTAAGTGAAAAATACAAAATTAATTATTTGTGAGTTATCTATGGACATTCTTCTGTTAATTCAGCTATAATTTAATATTTCTGGTGTTTATACAGACACGCACACTCATATTTTTTGAAGATTCTTTCAGAGCTAAGACCTAATAGCATGTATTGGTTGAATGCTGTGTTTCAAATAGCTTGAGTTCACAGGGTGAAAAAAACAGGTCAAATGTAATTTCTGAAGTTCACTGTGAACCAATTAAAAAAAATTAGATATGGGAAGAGTGAAATTGTCAAATTATAGGCTTCATAATTATTAACTTAGAAAAGTGATCATTTAGATCAGGTTTTTTAATACATGTTCTCAACTAACCAAATGATAAGACATTTAAAGGACATTTTACTCTACTGTAATTCCATATAAAGATTGTATTAAGAGAAAGTTAAATATACACAGTTCAGTGTCAGGAAATAAACAGTCTAAGTTACGTGTGGTGAACCGTGCTCTTGTTTACAAGTACTGTGTTATATGTTTTATCTCGGTGGGAGTAAAATGCCACTCTTATTCAAGTTACAAGGAAATTACTTCCAGAAATAGCTCTACCTTTTAAAAGAAGCAAAAACTGAAAGGCAGATTTGCAGTTACACTTGCTGGGCACATTTTTAGCCAATCATAACTGCTGCTCCCACTCAGAGACACCTTTTCTAAAAGTAAAAACCATGAGCAACTTTGGTAATGAATGCTTTAACATAAATGAATTTTATTTTTCCCGGTGTGTGTTTTTCAACTGCAGTAACAGAAGATTTGTTTTTCAATACTTAAAAGCCCATCCAGTGTTTAAAATAGTCATAAGGCAACCAAAGACAAATTTTGTTTTGGTCAATACATCTTTGAAAATGTAATTCCTGCTTGTCATAAATTACTATAAACAAGCAAAATCTTCAGAAGAACAGGACAATGATATTGACTTTCTATCCTCTGAAACTAAGGTGAACAATTTACTTGGACTGCCCCTATGGCATTTTGTTTGCATTATTTACAATTTCACATAGTATTTAATGATACAGCTGGAAGAGGAGCTGTGATTATCCTGTAACTTCAACAAAGAATTTCAGAAAATATTTAGGAAATTGTGACATGTATGTGCCAGAATAGTGGCTATAATTCATTTTTTTCTAATTCCCTAAGGCATTACAACTTCAACATATCCCCTGATATTATCTTACAATTAGGTCTGGGTAGAGTAAGTTGTGTACAAAATAGCTTAAATTGCTGGATTGGTCACTTAGTTACAATAGTAGTTACTACATATTTTGAGAACTAAATGAAGAAAGTATGAGTTACAGCATCATCACTGGGAGCAACAAAAACCCTGAAAGTTTGGGACTTGTCTGGCCAATGGAATATATTTTCCATTAAAAAGGTAGTGACTTTAAATTTGGACACTCTTGTAGGTCCCTTCCAACTCAGGATATTTAATGATTCTAAGAAAGAATGATTCAGTTATAGACCTCGTGTTAGAGCCATTAAAAAAACTCAAGCGTTTGAGTCTTTTTGCTGTAGTATCAAAATATCAGTGGAAAATTCTAAAAGTTCCTTAATGTCTGGTTTCAAAGCTGGTTGGTCAAAATATTATTATTACTCATTACTCATGATAAATGATCAGAGAAAGGAAAATTGCTAAGCTTTTAGAAAAACAAAAGACAAAATGTCCCAAAACAAACCAATAATTCTGCGAAATAGTTTGTTTTGAAAGTCTGAAGATGCTGTTTCTTGAAACAAGCTTTCAAGAAATAGCATTAGAAAGGACTTTAGGAAATTATCTAATCCTTTAGGGCCCTAATAGTGACATCAATAAAGCGCACTTTTAATACTCTTAGCACATTTTCCTCTACATGTATTTCAAGACCCTAGGCCCCTGATCAAGCATCTTCATTTGATCTTGCTATTTTAAAGTTATTAATACTTTCTAGCACGAATATGCTTTGCTTTATTTAAATCTATTCTTTTTTTTTTTTCTTTGGCATTGTCTAGCAGAGATATGGAAAATAAAATGCTCCTTTCCTTTTTGCAGCAGCTCTTTACAGTCTTGGAAATTGCTTTAATGTTTACCCTGGAGTGAATAACAGGGATTCATTCAATCTCTTTTCATTCACATTTCATAAAATCTTTTCTAATCACTTTCTATCCATCTGTATCTATCCTGAGTGCAAATTTAGATGCAATAATCCAGCTCAGGCCTGCTGAAGCCAGGTTGGGGAGAGTCCAACCAGCTACTTCATGTCCTTTATGCATCATACATATAATTTACTTTTTTTTCAACAAAGATCATTTAATTAATTTCAACTGACAGCACAGAGTAGCCCCAGATCTTTTCTTTCCCCAGAAGTTACTACGCATCCACGATATGTTCTGTACTTACACAACAGAAATACAAAATATTGTCAAGTCATAGTAATATTGAGTACCAAATAACCATCTTCTGAAGCAATTTGATGTTTGCAGTTTTTCTATGATGTTGTGGTTACATGATATAGGCTAATACTTTTTTATTTACATTATGAGTTATGAATAAGGAAATCAATTGGTTTAGGTTGCCGTTCTTTCTGGTTTTTCAGTTACTTGAATCCCTTTTCAGAGCTTGATGTTAGTAATGTAAAATTCCCCTAGACCTTGAAAGACCTGGTAACAAGGATAGGACATCTCCAGTACTGAAGTTTTTGAATTTCTAAATAATTATTAGACAATTATATATTTTTAAATTTAATATTTCTATGTGGTTTTGAGAAAAAATTTTGTTTGGTTGGTTTTGGACTTCTTTTGTTTGATAGAGTGTTTTATTATTTGGAAGGGTTTTTTTCTAAATAAACTGGCACCATAAGGCAAATAATTTCATCTCTTGGTAACCATGTGTCCTGGATTTGGCTGGGATAGAGTGAATTTGTTTTGCTAGTGGCTGTTACAGTGTTGTGTTTTGGATTCAGTCTGCGAATAATGTTGATAACAAACTGATACATTAGTTTTTGCTGAATCTTTACCCTAAGTCAAGAACATTTAATTTTTCATTACTCTGTCAGTGAGCAGGTGCACAAGAAGACAGGAGGAGCATGGCCAAGACATGACCCAAACTGGCCAAAGGGATATTCCATACCATAGAATTTCATGCTCCATATAGAAACTGGGGAAGTTGGCCAAGAGATGCCTGTCACTGCTTGGGGACAAGCAGGGGATCATAAGAAAGGTCAGTGGATGGTGAGCAATAGTGTTGCTCAGCATTTGTTTATCTTGCATGTTATTTCTTTCTCTTTCTCCACTTTATATTACTGTTATTGCTATTGCTGTAATTATCACGAGTTCAGTTAGTATTATTTTTTTCCAATTATTTTACTGCTCTTATGTCAACCCGTAATATTATTTTTTCTTGAATTCTCATCCTGACTGAAGGTGGGGAGTGAGAGACATGCATGTTACTTAACTCCTTTCATACAATAGTATAAAAGCAAACAGGAGATGATTATTTCTTCCCTGTTGAATTAGGTCTATCTCTATACATGGTGACTTTTATGTAGAAATTATAGAAATTAATAAAAAGGGTGACATTCAGTTCTAGATTAAAATATTTCATTTTAAACCCCTCTAATACAGTTATTTATAAGGAAATCATGTTTTTGATCCCTTAGTATTTCATGAAAAGGAAGCTTCTTGTGAAAAATTTTTCTGGTCAAATATAGGTTTCTACTTTAGTGTGATGGGATGGGTGAACGAGAAGAACAAAGAAAATGCAGAGAGAATAAAGATTTACTTGCAAAGAAGCAAAAAAATGTCAGGAATGGAGTAAGTTTAACATTATTGTGTCCATTATTTCTTATAGAGAGAACTGGGTGCAGAAAGATTAAAAATAAAGGACGAAAAAAGGCAACAGACATTTTATGTATGAAATATGAGTGACCTGAAGAAGTGTACAAGCCAAGAGATGACACTGAAGGGATTGAAAAATAGTTACTCAGTTTCTGCTCGATCTGCAAGGATAAAGGACTTGACTACCAAAACTGGTCAATTTTAAAATGTAAAATTACAGTCAAGTGTAGGAGAAGTGAAACTGAGGACCAAAGGAAATGAGTTAACTCACACACAGAAAGGAAGTACAGGAGAGGTTGTACAGATTAGCTGCTTAAGAAGTATATATAAACAGAATTTATCCATGAAGGGTGGGAATTAGAAAACTGGCTGAACTACCATCCTGATCAACAGAGTGTTGAGTTGTATCTTGACTCCATCAGGTTAAGCAAGTGTTTTCTCCTTTTATTTTAATTTTCCTATTAAATTGTAATTCTCACTTGGAATTTCTCACAGGTTTGCTTTCAAACTAGTACTCATACATGTATATATGTACATATATATACCCAAAAATATCAGTGCAAAAATTAACTTATACATAATTAAATGAGAGCTCTGATCTGTCTAGGGAGTGATCAAAATAAGAATAATTCTATTTGAAGTGGGAATATATAATTTGAGTTTTAATCACCTGTCATGCAATTTTAGTCCAAGAATAGATACAAATACCTTAGGTGTATCAATTTCCTAGATTAACTACTGTAAATTCACCTGTTTCATTAAATTCTAAGCAATTGCTTTCCCCTTGATAATTTTTAATGATAACACTTGGCCATTTGTCTGCAAGAACTGTAATATAAGTATCATTCCATTTGCTGAAGTCAAAGGGTCATTCACAGACATTGGTAAGAGTAGAATGACATCTTATACAAAACATCTGTTCATATTTAAGTGGAAATATTAAATACTTGTTCACATTAAAAGGAGAGTAGATTTAGATTGGATATTAGGAGAAATTCTTTACCGTGAGGGTGGAGAGGAACTGGAACATGTGGCCCAGAGAAGTTGTGGATGACTCATTCCTAAAAGTGTTCAGGGTCATGTTGAGTGGCTCTCTGAGCAACCTGGTCTAATGGAAGGTGTCCCTATGATATTGTTTCTTAATACCATACAAATCTGAAGTTACTCTTGATAATTTAAATATAGTAGTTCAAGCACTTAAAATTGTACGCAAAAGATGCCTTTAAATTAATTTTCAATGCATTTTCTTACATGAAAATTTCTATGACTTTTGTTTAGAGTATGAATACTATTCATATATTATTAAAAAATCCTCTTAAAGTGAAATCAACATTTTAAATTAAATCTGTGCCACAAAGAAAAAATAAAATGATTTTTTAAATTTTAAAATCTATTGATTTCTTTTTAGCTGCTAATATTAAGATAGTCATATGTTTTCAGGACATTTCTGAACTACTTTGCCCACTTTTTTTGTTTCAATCAACACAAGGCTTTTAACACTAAATGGATGTGTGCTCATGAGAATGTGTTTTATAGCAATATCACACTAGCTTGTATTCCTAATCATACAAATACTCATTGTAAGTGCCAAAAATTTAAAGTTTGAAAGTGGATGTTTAGAAAGACTATCTACTCTAAAATGTCAGAAGCATCCCAATTTCCTGAAAACAACTAAGAAACAATTATTTTTAAAGCTTTACATATAAGAGTAATTCTGTTGAAATCAGTGGTAATTTTGAAAGGCAGCCAATTTCATGAAAGTTTCTTCATAGGATGAGGATGTACAAAGTTTTAGAACATATTGAAACAAGGAAAAACTATCACGATCTGCCTTGATTTTAGTTATATTTAAACAGATGGAGCTACCATAAATAAGTCCAAGAGAACTATTATGATAAGCTCAATTAATATCCGAAACATATTTTTTGAAAGCATTAGCTGAACCTGAAATACTACTCTGAACACCACTTTTTACATCTGCTTTCAGTTTCTAAATCTGGATATTCTACAATCCAGTGGAGATATATCTGATCATTTAGAGAGCTGAAAACCACTGTAAATTTGGTAGAAGATGACCAAGATTCTTTCCTTTTTATAGATTTGGATACGCAGTGATTACCCGTGGAATTCTATGGAAGGCAAATTTATAATGTAAATTTTATATATTTTTTTATTCTTTTATTTTTTAATGTTATAATGAACACTGAAAGTTTTCAATAACTATTGTTTCATTACGGAGTTATAATTTTTTTATAGATGGTTTATTCTACACTGTAACCACTTTGTGGTGTTGCAGCTGAGTTCTTTGTTTTCTTCCTTGCTTGGGTTTTTTCCCAAAGAAAATCTATCCTGTTGTTTATTCCTTTTTATTACTGAGAATTTTTGTGAAGATTATTTTTTTCTCATTTCCAAATCACTGCCTTTTTTCAACTAACTCCAGATTAGGAGTTACTACAATTTCTCATTTATATATTACCTGGAAATTGTTTATAGATTTTCATATGCCTCTTGTGGGCGTATTTGCTGTGTATAAACACAGTCATCCCATTTTTAATGATTCTTATTACCTAGATGAACATTAATGGCTAAATTAAGGAGCTGGATTCTACTGTATGAAATTCAATCGTGGTCCTAAAGGATAAGTCTAAGGAAAATCTTGCTTAGCATTTCCACTTGGCTTCAGCACAGAAAGCAAAATGTGCTGATAAAAAATGCTGATGACACAAAGTCACAGAAAGAGTTTGTCAATAAAAAGAACAGTTGGGATAAAATACAGAAAAACATTACTTTGAAGGCTGAAACAACTAAGGTAGGAAGGCATTTAATAACACAAAATTCCAGGTCAACACCTATAATTATGGGGTCCTAGTACAAATGGACATGGATATAAACCCCAGCTGAAGGATAACTTTCGAGCGCCCCTATGACACAGCCTTGGAGAAAGCAAAACAAGCTGAACAAACAACAAATCTAACAAGTTAAGTATTTCAGAGACAGGAAAATATTCCTAATGGCATGCGGAGTCACTTGAAACATCACACAGTGTAATCGTACCTGCTTAAAGGTAATTGTGGACCTGATGTAAAGAAAGGCAATTGGTACGTTCAGAAACATGGCAAACGTGTTCTACTTATGAATCAGAGAGCTTTAGTAGTTGAGTTTACCATTTAAATGGTGAGAGGATGACTGGTGTTCATAAATGTGTTGGAGAAATTCAAGGAAAAAAACACTTTAGAGGAAAAGTAAAAAATGACACTAAAATATTTTTCTACTCTCAGTTACAGATAACTTTAGGCTGCAAAATAGGTGTGTGTTCCCACTGTCAGAACAATGTAGTTTCATATCTGTTTTCCAATAGGAGCAAAATGGACAAAAACCCCTGAAAAGGATATGCGGTGTCATGGAGAAGTATTCAGAGTTTCCACTGCAGGTGCCACAATTATATGTCAGAAGATGCAAGTTGTGGCATCATTAGGTACTAGATAACTCAAGCTGTCCATCATTTTCTTGACACTAGACATGAATGTTAACACTGAAATCCATCTTAGTCACTTCAGCAGACAGCTAGAAGAAACAGCTTTATCTGTTTTCATATATTTATGTAAAAGAATTTGTTGTGGTTGTTCCCATTTCTATGAAATTTGATTTAATGACCTATCTGGTTTATGCATGGCCTGCAAATATACTTAGTTCTTTTTTTTTGCTGTATGCTTTCCACATGGGTTCTAAACATTAAATTCCAGATTTAGATATCTGTAGGGTTTTTAGGTGTCACTCAGCTATGCAGTTTTGTTTAATTTTTGTTTTCACATACACTGAATTTTATGCTATGACTCTGTAAGACCTTTAACTTAATCTGAAATATTTTCTAGAATAGTTATTTTCCCATAACTGGCTTTTAAATTTGTTTAAAGAATAGATTAATATCTGCTATCATTGTGGTTTGTTACTTGTCATGGGGTTTTGATGCAGGTACGGGGAGCCAGAGTATTATGAACCCCTCGCAGGTGATTTATCTCTGGGGTTGGCCAGCAGCCTCAAAAAGGCTTAAAAATATTAGTGAGACAGCATCAGCGGAGATGTTTGAAAGGCAAAAATGTTTTAATTAAGATGACAATCACAAACTATATAGAAAAGAGCCATGCCAGGTGCAAGGAGGATCTTTGTACCTGTTAAAATGCCCCAAAAATGCCAGGAGGGCCTTTGTGCTCTCTTTTAAGTATGTAACAACTGAGACAGGATTCTTGACATCCTGCCCAATAGAAATAGCAACAGATTTTGAAGTACAGCTCTAAAGATCCAACTAGGTGTCTCTGTGCTGGCACATGGTCAAATAAGATAAGAAAAACACTGAAGTCTTTGTTTTTTTTACCTTATAAGTGAGACAAAGAGTGAAACCCAAATGCTTCCCTTATATGGAAACCCCTGCTACTGCGGGGTGCATACCCCACCATGGTGAGGTGCATTCCTACAGGGGTTTTGTTTGTTTGCTGTTGGGTTTTTTAGTTNATATATATATATATATATATAAAGCTTGAGGAAGAGGAAGGACATTCAGAGTGATGACATCTGTCTTCCTTAGACATCATTATGTGTGATAGAGCCCTGCTTTCCTTGAAGATGGGTGAAGACCTGCCCATTGATAGGAAGGGGTAAAAAGTTCCTTGCTTTGCTTTGCTTGTGTACACAGCTCTTGCTTTACCTGTTAAACTGTATTTATCTCAACCCATGAATCTTCTCACTTCTACTCAAGGGCACAGTGAGTGAGTGAGTGGCAATGTGATGCTTAGTTGCTGGTCTGGGATTAAACAGTATTTTTCAGATGCAGATACAGATGTTTATTATAGCTATAGAAAATCACATCTACATACGCATTGAAAGAAACTTCTCTAAAACACAATGTTCTCTTTTTTTCACGTTCTGAACAAAATCCAACCCTTTGCTATTTATTATATTACTAGAGAGAAAATTACCTCAATTGTAATTAATCTAATTGGTGTAGGAAGTTAAAGATAAATACTGTGAACTAAAGCAATTCTGAAAGAAAAATGTACCTTGGGAAGAGACCTATGCTATCAACATTTATATTTATTTTCATTATGTTCTAGTGTTTTAATTGTCAAAATTGCCTGTTTACTATCTCTTAAACTTATACTGGAAAAAAAAACAAAACAAAAAAAACACGCAAAGTTTTAATGGGATAAAATTTCATTGAACTGCAAAGGTTCTTTTTCAGTTTTAACAGGTTAACATATCTCCACAGAAGGAGATACTATAACTAATCATAACTAATTTTATACTAAGACAAGAGGGGCTTTAGAAGAAAGTTGCTAGATACTACTTGTATCATCAAAAAGGGAGACTAAGCAATATACTTTTTTTTTATTTAAACATAGTGTTTTTCATTTCCTTCTTAGCATTTCCAGAAAGAAAAAGAAAAATATTTAATATGTTAACAAGCAGATGAAAGTAAATGACAGACATTCGAAAGGAAAATAAATCTAAAATAGCTAATAGAACTATTGCTTATTTTTGGTACATTAATGCAAAACTTCTACACTCATAAATACAGCAGAAATGGTTCCAGCAAATAGTAAAATACAGACATTTTCAGTGGAACTATCTGTCATTCCAGATCAGCATTCACAGATGTACTGTATAGTACAGGACTTAAATTGGACAGAGATAAATATCTTATGTAATGCTAGCAGAATGTCAGATTTTGGATAGAAATGAAGGGTACATGGAAAAGAACATGGAAAAATGTACGCTGAAAAGAAACACTCTCATAGGGAGAATAACAATGAAAACAAAGAAAAATACTGTTCTAACTGTGAAGAGGAAAACTGGAAAAAAATTGGGAAAATATTGTGATGTGGTTAGTTTTATGCATTGCAATTTAACACACTTGGAAAAAAGTGTTAGCGATTGATATTAACTCTATGATATAGAAAGACCATGTAAAATAGAAGAACAGGAGTGATTCAAAGTTCATCAGGGTCAATGGAAATATTGTCTTTTATTCAGGTGGGTTATCATCTTTATTTTCATAGTCTAAGGCTCCAGCAAGACTGTGATCGACAGAACAGGCTTTAGTGGGAAACAGCAAAAGATAAGCAGATTCCATGCTTCAATTTATTTTATTAAACTTTTGTTTTATAAGACTTTATTTACTAATCTCCAAATGTCTTCATGGCTCATGATAACTGATTTCAATTGAAACCTTTCAAGATAAAACACAAGAGTACAAGGAAATGCTCAACAAAAGTCTTACAAAGGATCAGGGGATTGCAGAATAAAGAGTAAGGATAACCTTGCTTTAACTGAAGATTTAATAGTAGAAAGAAAATTTTGAAATTGTAAAACTGGACTTGAAATTCAGTAAAAGTATTGCAATCTCAGATTCATTATTTGGAGTCTTCTAGGTCCTTCAGTTGAAGACACAATAGAAAATACAAGGAATATCTAACATACATCTGTAGTTAGATAAGATACATCTTAGCACTTGCTGCCATTTTTTGAAGGAAAAGGGTATTTATTCTTTTGGAGATAAGTAGAAAGTTAGTTGAATTTAACATGATAATGTAACAAAACAATATATAAAAATTAATTAATATAGTAGAGATTTAAATGAAGGAAAAGAGAAAATTCCATCTTATGGCTTGGTGTATATGATAATCTATTATGAGTAGCACCATGGTGCCACAATATATCCTTGTGTACAAGATGTTCGAGTTCTAGGAAAACATATTAGCAACTTGCGCTCCTATAGCTTCACTAGTATATGAATGTAGCAATCTAGTGCCAATAAAAATTTGTCCTTCTACTCACCATGAACACGCAAGTGTCCTGCTGGACAAGGTCACCATAAGCCAGCAATGCTCCCTTGTGGCCAAGAAGGTCAATGGCATCCTGGGGTCCATCAAGAAGAGCACATCCAGCAGGTCAAGGAAGGTGATCCCGCCCCTCTACTCAGCCCAAGTGAGGCCACATCTGGAGTATTGTGTCCTGTTTGGGGCTCCTCAGTACAAGAGAGACAAGGACCTACAGACGAAAGTCCATTGAATGTCTGGAGCATCTCTCTTACAAGGAAAGGCTGAGGGAGCTGGGCCTGCTTAGCTTGGACAAGAGAAAGCTGAGAGGTGTATTTTATCAATGTGTACAAGAGAAGGTGTCAAGAGATGGTGCCAGACAGTTTTCAGTGGTACCCAGTGCTATGAAAAGAGCCAATAGGCTCAAACTAAACCACAGAAAGTTCCGCTTGAAGAAAACAGCAGCTGTAGGGACGTTTTTCAGCTCCACACAGTCCCTCCTCCCTAGACAGGAGCCCACTGATGGGTGTCTGAGAAGGAAGCAGAACTTCTTCAGAGCAATAAAGAGAAGTTTTTTTGAAGTTTATTTGCGTTTAATGATGTTAACAATATGTAAGTCTTATTTATCTGTTACATGGCTTATATTGATCTTTAATATGTACCTAATTGATTGCTCTTAAGTCATGTTTTCAATAAACCATTTCAGTTCTGATCTGACTTTAGGTCATGTAAACTGGCCTGCTTTCCCTTGTAACAGAAGTTTCTTTAGTCTAACTCAGAAATTCTGACAGGGGATTTGTGGAATCAGGTAAAAAATATTATAACTTTCTTGAGACATCCACTTGCTCAACAGTATTTCCAGAAAAAGTAAACTTTCTCCATTCCTTTTAATATTCCTTTCTCTATTTCTCTTCTCTTTGAATCCTACTTCCTTATTCACATTTATCAATTTTTTTGTCTTGGTGTATCATTTTTCAGACCTTTTCCATTAGCAATGTCATCAACAAAGTACAGGACTTTGGGTACTTACTATCAACTTCTGCTATGTCTTATTTCTGCTCCTGCTGTTTTTGACGTGATGATGGTGGTATTTTATGTGGGCTTTTTTTTGTTTTCCATAGAAGCAAATATATGTTTTCCAGAACAGTTAATCACTTCACAGTGAAAGTGTTAAAGTGGTGATTGACAGCACAAAGCTTAAATTTCACATTTCATATTTCTGGGGAGAGAAAGATTCCTATGTACAATCTGCTGTGGCACTCTAAAAATGCTTGCAATTAGTATTCCATTTTCCCACCAAAAAAAAAAAAAATTAAATTTATGTGAAAGAAAAATTAAAATTTTATTTATAATTCCTTTCCCACTCAGCTCTCTTTTCCATAGTTCTATTTTCATTATTGAAATTATATTTTACATATGTACTCAACCCAGATTGATTTTATCTTTTCCACATTCAATTGATGTGATTAAACTTGAGTTCTTGGTTTCTTCAACAGTAAGCAGCAGTGATATTTGCCACTGAAGAAATCAAAATTATTCTCAATAATACAATGTGTGAATTATATAATGTTATACATATTAATTTGACATTTTTGTTTTGATATACTAATTTGGTTATATGAATATTTATTTGGTAGTTTGAAAGCATTTTGACTTTCTAAAAACCGGAAGTTTTGATCAAAGATAGAGAAAAAAAAATCTATATGTCTAGCTTATAGTGCAGGTTAATTTTTCCCCTGACCAAATTTGTGCACTGTCAATATTCATTTTGAAGTTACTTTTCCAATCAGAAATGATCGCAAAAATTGCAGTTTATTTGAGATAATTGACTAATCTTGTTCATCGTCATTTCCCACCATCCAAAAATTGAAACAGAACAATTATTTTGGGACATACTTGCAAAAAAAAAATTGCCAAGAAAGAAACATTACCCTTTCTATGCAGGTAGACATGTGGATGCCACTATGGAGAGGTCCCTAATAATCCACCAGGTAATAACTCTTCTTTTTTTTTCTATAAGAACTATTGAGAAAAACCTTCACTTATTCTGTTAACATATAACTGAATCAAAAATCAGGGTAAAAAACCCATTTAACAATAAAGGAAAAAAAAGTAACTTCATTAAATACTAATAATTTGCACAAAGACGAGTCCAAAATATGTGATAATGTATAGTCTTCAAGACTTATAATGCACAAACATTATTCTTGAATTAATTAAGCAACCTGACCTTGCTAGTTGTTACTTAGCAAAGAAAAGGTTATTCTTTTAAGGACTGATCTAATGCCAGCTCAAGGTTAAAATACTCTTCTAGTTAGCATCAGTGGTTTTGTGGTCTCCAAATAATACTAAGATATTACAGTTTTTTTTCTCCACCTAGATAACGAATAACAATTCATACCTGTCAGTAATAAAATGTCCATGAAAGAATGAAACACATTTTAATCCATTTCTTCACATTTTATACGTGTAACCTCTCCAAAATATTAGTTTTTCAGAAAGCATTTAAAAAATGACACAATGCCAAACCTGAATGTGCCGTGGATGTTCCTATAAAAAATAATGAAATCTGTATAAATGCAAAGATGTTTGAGAGAGGAAAAATGGTATCGGTAAAATTTGCCAGTGAAGGATTTTTAAGTTACTCTTCATTCAGTGAAAATATGCTACAGAAATAGACACAATCCAGCCTGTAGCTGTTAATATAGATGTGCATTTTCTTGTTCATTACTCCTCTGCAGTTTCGATCTTTCTGTTTCCTTTATCTTAGCAACATTATTTTCAGAATGAGATGACATGGAAATTGATATAATTTTTAATAGATGCATAAATGCAATGCAAGGACAGTATCTTCATTCAGTTAAGGTCTAAAGGTACAAAACATCCCATTTTGTACTTTTTTGACTTCCTATGAGCTCATGTGGTCAATATATTGTCAATATATTCAATATATTGAGAAATAGCCCAAAACTTTGCTGTAGACATATCACCTTCACACTATGGCACATATGTTAGAATATTTCCATGGCAAAAAAAAATTGATACTTTGTCTAAATATAAGTACAGGAGAAAACACACTGTACTTTGTAGGAAAATATTATGACCAGATTTTTCATCCTTTTGGGTTATATCCTAGCTGTTCTTTTTTGCGTTTTTACTTTGCCAAATGTAAATGTTTCATCTAAAATGGAGGAAATGTTCTTTCCTTGATGTTTTGCTGCGCATATTCAATCTAATTGAATATATTTACTGGAAAGTACTTACTGGAAAGAACGTTATTTCCCTCATCATCTTTCCTATTTCCTTAAGCAAAGGCAAATGTTTCTGCTTCTCTTTATTTTTAAAGCTGCAATCCAGGCATTTCTGATAAAATTATGCAGAAATTAAAAGAAGCCAATGTATAAAACAACCAAACTTTATTTTGGCTATCTCTAACCATATAAAAGATAAATTTAGCACTCTCTATCTTTACCTGTAATCAAACCCAATGTCTAAAAGGTGTCAAAGGTAATAATGTGATTGCTATCTAGCTTCTCAGAAGGTTTTAAACTGTGCTCTTTGAAAAACATTATAAGCATATGTAAAGTAATACTGCTTCTTCTGGTTTTTTTTTTTTCAAAATGACAAATAAGATTGCCTATCATTTGATTTTAGACTTGAATTCTCCAGGCTTTGCAATTTTTCTTTTCTGTTAATATTAATGAAATATGCCTTTAATTACCTCATTAAAATGAAACAAGGTAATGCAGAATTGATACCTCCAAACCATGCATTTCTATTTACTCTCACCCATTCTAATTCTAAAATTCTGTTCTGAACCACTTTATAATGATTTTTATTGTTGTTGTGAGATTCTATTGGAATTAATTGTTGTTAATATTGTGTGTTAATTTATATCAAAATGTCTTTCAGGTATTCATTAATGCTTCTATATGTTCATAAGTAAAGATTAGGCCTTGCAGTTTTCTTTTGAATTTTCATGTCGTAAATATCAGTACAGCTGGGTAATAATGCTGATAGGATGTGTCAACCATCTGATGAAGTTTTTATCAAAGATATTTAGAGCAAAAAGAGAAACATAATTTTTGCAGACCATGAAAAAAAGAAATTAGGAATAATTTTTTTTAGGGTGAAGCTTGCACAGAGTTACATTTTTGCAGATGGCTGGAATAAATCCCATTCTGGAGCTATGTTTTTCTGCTGCTGCAGGACGCTGCTTATTCATCAGTAGTACATGTGTCCACTTTAAGTAGAACACTACAAACTTTGATCTACTACTTCCATCAATTTCATTGATACAAATCACTTATTTACTAACCTCTACTTTCATTTCAATCTTCTGGCATCCAATACTGTCCTCCATTCTGGGAATTCTTTTGGAACAATAATTTTAATTCTTGAGTAAGTATTGAATATGCCCCAGGCTTTGAAAAATAAGACAAGAGTGAAAATAAATGGGCAAGTAAGCAATTCTGCTAAGGCAGTGAAAATTAATTGTCCTTTTGAGCAAACTAACCTGAGCGACAGGGCTGGCAATCACCATGGGGCCCAAAACCTTGACGTATTAAATTTTACCTATGTAAGTACATCCAGATGACTGACATCTTCAGAACACTCAGGTGAAAATTTTGTCTGTTACAAATTTTGGAATAAAGTTAATGCCCAAGGCTATAACTAAACCAGGTTCTTATATCATAGAGAGAGAAGTTGAACTAGTTTGGCTTTTCCTTTCTTTTTTATTTTACTATTTACATAGATCTTTGGAAAATTATTATATCATTGCTTCTGGCTTAACTCAGAAAATCGTAAATATATTCTTGTCAGTGAGCTTTATGCACCAAGATGAAAAAAATCCCTTCCCAGTGCTTCAGTGTAATTTCATAAAATCACCTTAAATGGGGTTTTGCCTTGCTCCCCAAAATAATCCCAGATCCTAGAATGATGGAAATTTTAGGCAGTGCAGTATTTTTGCACTAGACAATCCAGAAACATGCTACTTTTTTTGATGATTTTAATTATTTAAGGAGAAAAATAAAGAATATTTGTTTCACTCAGGTGAGATTTTTTTGCTGTCATGACCTCAAGTACTCCTTTTTAACCATCCCATTAAAATAGTGAACTACTGACCTGTGGTGATGTCTTAGACCCTTGTTCTTAATTTTTGGCCATTTTCTTCATGATTACTTCTTCCATAAGGATTTATTATAGCATCAGATACTTTGGAGGAAACAGAAAACATATACTGACTTAAATTTGAATCTCTGGAACTTAGTCTGATATTATAAACTCTTTTGGCAGTCTGTGCAAAGAAATTAAAGGAAAAAACATTAAGTAATTAATCTGATCAAGGATAAGCATATTCTATCCTGACAAATGTTTTGGGAGACATTTGGAGGAGTACAGACCTATTACCCAAAGAAAGCAGTAAATTTGGCTGCACAAATAATGCTCATAGACCGGGTAGGAAATAAAATTTACATAGAAAAATGTAACAATCAAGTTAAAAAACTCTATAGAAGAAATAGCAGGAAAACACAATTTAATATAGCATTGGTTTTGAGGAATCAAAAACAAAATAATATTAAAAATCAGTTTCAGGAATGAAAAAAACCTTCATTTTAGCAACAGCTGGGAAAAGATACTATATTAACTGATTGGTTATATTTTAAAAGCTTTATGATTAAGTTTTAAATATTCCTGGTTTATTTTATATTAAAATTCTGTTGAAATCAAATTACGTTGTCTTGAAAATTGTAAATAAACTCATCAGTTGAAGAGGTAAATTTGTACACATGAAATAATAACTGCTTCTACTTTAATCACCAATGCTGTGTTTTCTGATCTGCAGATTTATAGCTGGGAATTCCCTATCATTGTTTCTCTTAATACAGTTTGACAGTTTCATAAAGGCACATACTAGATTTAGTTCTATTTTTTTTTATAAACTACCATAATAATTATGGTATTCATTGATATTGTCTATTTTGATTAGGGTTATTCTTCATAGTAGGCATCAATCATAATCTGTGTCCAAATACGAGACTCAAAATAGCCACTATTATCCTAAAACTATATGTCAATATTATCTAATAAGATTTTTGAGAAAAAAATCTGCTTTGGTGTATAGACATTAAAAAAAGCTGTTCACAAACTACATTGAGAAGAAGAGGAGAGAGTCTGGTGGGAACCCATACTGATTAGGTAAATGCATACGTTCTAGATGCAGCAATTTAGTCAGTGACAACACAACATTTTTCATTAGTCTGGGATCAGTGTTTTCATCTTAAATAAAGAAAATCTTTTTCAGTGACTCCAAGGGAAGCAAAGGTCTGTGATAAATGAGCTGGTAAATGGCTACATATATCTGACAACAGTAATCCATCCTTTTATTTCCTCAGAGAAAGCCAGTAGTTCAGGTACATGCTAACCAACAAAAAAGTGTATTGTCTTTTTTAACAGGGAATTCCAACTTTATTCTTGCAAAGCACATTGCTAGATTCTTTACCCTGGAGAAGACTCCAGGTTCTGTATCACAATACTCCAGTATCCCAACTGGATGAAATTAATTCAGTAACTTTAGGTTTCAAGTACATCATTAGGTCAGCTATGTTGTAAAGCACCCCGCACCCCCAGCAAGTGTTTCCAAATAGGGAAAGAGTTTCAGTTTACCTTTAGACATTTCAGGAAGTTTTACTAGAAAGTTCTGTGTCTTTCTTATTGTAATTGGCTCAGTGTCAGCACAGAAGCATGGATTGGGCTCCAAGAGTGTAACTCAAAGCCTGTTAATTTCATTGGGCCAAGAGCCAAATAGCCCACCTAAACTATTAAGTACTAAAGAGAAAGAACAAAGAAGTTCCACGCTTTTCGAGGTGTTGTAGCAAGTAGGAGAATTGTCTCTATACTATGTTCAGCTTTGCCTTTGTTTTTGTATTATTTTTTTCTTTCTTAAAACCTTTTTGATTTTTCAAGACACATTCGATCATGCTGTCTTGCTAATGGATTTTTGCCACTTGTCTACAAGGGCTGAACCCTCTGAAGTTCATACAGCTATATCTCTCTGGCGAGTGTTTCTTTTTAACATAAACGTGGTGATTTTGAGGGTCCATCTGCCACGTTAAACAAGAGAGACCAGAAAGTGAACTCTAGCACTACAACCTCATCATCTATAGAGTTACTTATTAATTCAATTTCAAGCTCTGTTCAAAAGAACGTTCACAGCATTGAGATATCTACTGACTCAAATGAGAGCTCAGACAGCTCGAACGCATGCAGACAGCTGTCAGAAATGAGTGTCATCTCCATCAGGAGTACTTAGATATGAAGCATCATTTGATTTCCTTAACTGTATCCTGCACAGCCTATGGTATCCTACCAGCCGAAAGGGCACACATGTCCTGTAGTTCCTACACTAGACATACTATAGGTGTTGCACACTGTAGTAGTGTGCCACTATAGACACGCTATAGGATACCCTACTTCTGTAGGGTATCTAAAACATCACTAGATGACCATTTCTAAGTCCTGATTTCTGCCCAGATAACTTCACCCAAAATCTGAAACCCCATGCAATCATGGCTGCTCCACACTTCAGAATCAACCAGTAACTACCCAAAATAGTGTATACCAGTGTGACTGTTTTCATTGCATAAAAATGCTACCAATTCAATGTCATGATTATATTTCTTTTGTGAATGAAGAAAGCCTGAGAATTCTAAGACTTCTTTTCTTTTCATTTTGTTCTTTGAAAAGACTCCACAAATGTGCTAAATCATAACTTTCTGAAGTACATAATGGAACATTTCTATTGACAATAATATTAATGGATTTCTCATTCTGAAAGCTGTGGTAAAAAGGCACAATAAACAAGATCAGCAATGAACTGACTTACCAGGGATAAATTTAGAAGTTTTAAAAATAGTTTTATCATTCTTGTTATAAGCTGACAATGAAGAAACTTGAATTATTAGAAATTTCAAATTTTAGCAGTTTGTTATTTAAATAAGCAATAGACCAGCAAAATATAACTAAGGAAAAATTAAATATTAGAAAAATGACAATCGCTGGTAAAAATAATGTGTTGCAGAGGAAGTAACTGAATCAAAAAAGTTTAATTACAGCAAAAGTTGCACATAATTTTGCTCCATTGTCCTCTTGCTAGGGGATTCAGTTCTTTGGTGAGTTAACCTATATTGAAAGCAAAGCACCACTTACCTGTTGACTTACTCCCTGCACCATCCCAAAAGGGACAGGGGAGGGAATAGAAAGATAAAAAGCAAGAAAACTCATGGATTGAGATAAAGATATCTTAATTGGAGAAAAAGAAAGAAGAAAGAGAGAAAGAAGAAAGAGAGAAAGAAGGAAGAAGGAAGAAGGAAGAAGGAAGAAGGAAGAAGGAAGATCGTCATCACAGGTAACAAAACAAAACCCAAGTCAGCCTAATCACTGTGGGCAGTAAAGCAGGAAAAAGAAAAAGCCATGACACTGTGCAAACACTGCTCAATCATATTCAGAACAGCAGCAGGTTTCAACATTTAGTCACAAACCCTAAACACAACACTATATGGACTGCTATGAAGAAAACAATAACCATAATGTGTTTTAAGGGCCATTTTTCAGAAGCCAGTTTTTATGTGACAGAAGTATATGGGTTTGTGTATTAGCAGCAGTGCTGCAGCCAGTGATGCTGTTTGTTACCATAGAGCAGCAGGATCTGGAGTAGTTGTTATTTGGCTGAAACTACATCATTTACATCATCTAAACCAAGTTGTCAACCTGAAGGTGACCCAACCATGATTTATGATTGGATTTTTCTAGATTATTAAAAAGAAAAATGGGAAAAAAAGANAAAAAAAAAAGAAAAAAAAGAAAAAAAAAGAAAAGGAAAGGTGTATTTCCCACTACTGCATACTAAAACCACCTGATATAAATGTTTACTGATTTATTGTAGTGACTGTATTGTTTCTGTGTTGAATTCAGTACAGCACTCAAGCAGTACATAAAAACTCCAAATATATCTCCAGCACTGCAAAAGTCAGCATCCATTTTTTAAAAGAAGAGATCTTACATTCTGGAAATTACTTTCTGGTCAAATTAAGATTATATCAGAACAGTTCTTGAAAATCAATATAATGATTTCTGAGTTGTAAATACATGTGGAAAAAGTCAAACCCAAGAAAGCAATACCCCAATTCTTTTGAATTGCGTGTCTGAGGAAAAAAGGTGCCCAAGCTTTGTGCTGAATTATGATACCCTGACTAATGTGTCATAATTTGAAAGCATTTATTCCCTGTGTTATGTTTTTCCATAAGCCATAGGAAACCCTCCTGAAAGGGCAGGGCATTTTATTTACTACTTTCAGAAGAAAGATATTCTGTGAGAAAATGCTTCTGCATTTCGATGGGATTCTTAACCAGCCAACTAGTTGTATGAGATGATGCCAAATATTTCAAGTTTTTACTAATTTCTTTCTATAATATGATAGATAAGTACAACTTTTTATGTATGTCCTTCCTTTAAACTTGTCTGTCCATAGGCAGATTTTAAATTATTGCAAATATAAGTACTGTAACAGTATGACAAGATTCAGGATATTTCAAATGTGAGAGAAATATAAATTATTCTGCAGACTCACTTGTATAATTTTAGCCACCTAAAAGTTAAGTTTGTGAATCGAGCAGCTCTTCTTGATGCTCAGTGTAGTTAATAGAAGGAGACAGTGTGAATGACTGTAAGACAGATAGAGTGACTGTTCCTTCAGTCGTAAAATAATGACCTAAGACAAGCGGAAGAGACTTTACATAATTTAAACACAGATATAGATGACAAAATTATGGTGACTTAAACTTTATGAAAAGAATCCCAATTGTAAAATTCATTAGATAATTAAGCCCAGAAATAAATAAATGTTTCAAAATTTAGATAACATTTGTAAACATCATCTGTTTTTACCTGGAGTAAATGGTTTCGGGTGCATCTCCTAGGATGTGATTAGTTGTGAACAGCAGTAAAACAGCTCCCCAGTAAACCAGCTCAGAGTAGATGGAGTTCAGCACAGGAGTTCCAAAATGCCCAGTAAAGACCTTTATACTCTGTGATCTCATAAGGTTGAATAGAAATCCTATGACAAAATCATTGATTAAGGCTAATCAAACCACAACCTACAGAAGCTGACTGGGTGTGGCACTCAGCACCATGGCCTAGTTGACGTGGTGGTGTTTGGTACCTGATGATCTCAGAGGCCTTTTCAAACTTAATTAATTCTGTGATTCCATTGACAAATTTATATTATCATAGTTGTTACTTCAAAGAACAAATACTTAGTTATACCTATACAGTTGATATTTCTGCCTGGTTATATATATAATTTTCTAATATAGTACATAACTTGTGGCCTTTCTAGTCTAAAAATTGTTTTTGTTCCTTATCAGTATATAAACCAAGAATAAGATACCTTGGTATCTACATTTTTAGAAATATGCAGCAGATGGGAACTTTGAAAAAATTATGATCTAGGAAAAAGTTTTCTCCTCTCTTGTGCCAAGTACTTCACTAATATATGCATATATTTGAAGTATATATCAGACAAACAAAGAGGAAGAGAGGTTTCCATTTAAAATAGAAATTAGGGAGTTTGCGATTAACTCATTCCACTTCCATCCACAGTGACACTATCTTCTGAAAATACATAATTTCCTTTAGTCATATATTCTATGAATCCTTAGTGGATGACTTTCTTCTTTGCATACACTCTCTTTAACAGAATGCTTAAGGTGCAGATTTAAAAAATCTTTTGAAAGACACTAAGTATGCTTACACTTTTGAGGAAGATGACAAATGCTGTAGTGGCATTTATTTATTTATTTGTTTAATCAATTGCCTAGATAAAAAGATATGGAAAAAGAAACCAAAACAAACAGAGAACAAAACAGCAATGAAGCCTCCCACATTTTCTGTTGAAAATCTCCTTTAGCAAAACTTCAACCATATACATCTTTACTATTAAAGCACCATTTTAGAGACAGCTGTTCTGAGGAGGTGCATCCTTGCAATTTTCCTATTCCTTTCACTTTGTGCCTGGTGCAGAAAGTGGCTGTATAGTGTCTGCTGATTCTATTTTAATTGGTGCTAACAAAAATACAGTCAATTTTTTTGCCTTTTTCAGTTCATTTGTGATTTATTCATAGTCATAATCATTGGTTTATCCTTCACAACCTCCAGATATTTTGGAAATATAACTTTTTCAGTTATTGAAAAAGAGATTGACAGTGTGATTAAAAAAAAAATAAGAAATTGAAGCTTCATCTCACTAACATCCTCTAATGAAGGTTGCTGCTTGTGTAAACAGTAAAAAGGCAAGGGGCTCTTCCCCTCCACTCCAGTACCTCCCTCCCCACCCTGCCACCATATATAAAGTTGCAGTCAGTTTCTGATCTTCAGCAAAATCACAGGATCTGGTTGTATTTGGAATTGGAAAGCACTAAAACTTTAATAATGTAAGATAGAAAAACAAGCTTTTAAAAAACCTTAGAATTGCAGTGTTTCAAGCGCAGAAATGGCTAAGAACAGATAATTACTGAAACTGAGCTTAGCCATTAAGCTGTGGTGATCTGTAATATCTCTCTATACATTGAGTCTAAGAGAGTTGCATTCTGTGCTATGAGTCTGAATTATCTTGTCTGGTAACATTTAACTGCAGCTAACTGTAATTTAACCAGTACAAAGATTTCAATTAAGTTCTCTTTAAAAAAAAAACAAAAAACAACAACCCCCAAGTCCTATCTGTATAATAAGTATGCTTTGTTGCAAGAGTAGTCTGCACAAAAGGGATCTTCCAGAATAGACTCTTATTTTTCCCTTCAGATATTGTCTTTGTGAGCTAGAGAAAAAAAAAAATCTATTTGTTGAACCTTACATGGTTATGTTAGTGTTTCTTCTGCTGATATTTGAGACAGACTAGTTTATCTAGTGCCTTTCTTTGGGGCTGGCATGTATGGCAGAAGACCTGCATGAGGTCTGTATCTTCCTGGATTTGCAGAATTAGGACAGTCATCTTATCCAAAACTTCTCAAATGGCTTTGAGCTGAATTGAAGTCACTGTTTCTTTGAAAATCAGCTTAATCTGACTTAACATGCTTAAACAACCCTGTTGTAGCAAGACTCTTGGAAAATCTGTCACTGAATTGCAAGTTGACAAGTTGAATATGAGCTTGCGGCAGCAGTATCTTGGGGTGATCAGGAAGACCATGGTCAGCAGGTCAAGGCAGGTAGTCCTGCCCTTCTACTCAGCCCTAGTGAGACCACATCTGGAGTGTTGTGCCTAGTTCTGAACTCCTCAATAGAATTTATAATAATGTTATCATTGAAAATATACAAGATGAAAAATTTACAATGATGGAGATAAAGCATGAGAAAGTTGTGCCAATGATTCAAATATCATCTTGTGTTTCAAGTGCATCGATAAACTAAGTAGAGTCAAGGTATTTGCAGAATTTTTTCAGTAATAATTTTAAAATAATTTAAAGCAGGACACATTCATAGATAACTCTGTACTAAATATTCTAAGAATGTTGCAAACACTCGGTAGAAATGGGAAGCCTCAATTTCTCTGAATACCGTAATATTTGTTAAAGGGACAATGTTAACCTTTTCTGTATCAATCCATTTGAGTTCTATAAGATATAACTTTCTTTCAGTATTCCTGTCTTCCTCCTAAAATGAATATTCATTGAATAATTTCTTTTAATAAATTTACTGAGATGACAGTGGTTTTTCAAATAAATTTCTCAGGATGACAGTATCTAGTTGATATACTTATAATCCAAATATACACTTTTCCTGAACTAAATGTAAGCAAGGATGAAAGACCCTTCCCACAAGCATGTTTAAAGTAGCTAAAATATTATCATATTGCCTGATTACTTGTTCTGCTTTCCTTGATAGATCTCAGTTTTAATGCCTGAAAAGTACAGACTTGAGGAGGTCTTCTGTTTAGCAAAAGCCCACTTAGATTTATTTGAAAATATTCTGAATTCTTTGGAACAGGATCCATTTGTGCCAATATTTGGGTTCTGTCTTCTGTAATTGTGGCACAAATTCCAAGCCCAACCTCTCAGAAGAAAAGAAACTCAAAGTGAGAAAATCTGGGATTTTTCCGAGAGCATTTTGTGAATTTTTACTACATGTGTTGGATCCACAGCGGAACCAAGTGATTTCTGCACTGGCGTGGTTTACTGTTTGTGCTGGATTGACCTGGGCTAGCTGCCCAGGTGCTCACCAAGCTATTCTCTCCCTCTCACTCTATCAGTAGGAAAGGGGGAGAAAATATGATGAAAAGCTTATGTGTCAAGACAAGGACAGGGAGATTGCTTATGTGTTACCATCATAGGTGAAGGAGACAGAACTTGGGGAAATTAATTTAATTTATTGCAAATTAAACACAGTGGGATAATGAGAATTAAGAACAAACCTAAACTCACCTTGTCCCAGTCTCCACTTATCCAAAAGATAAGAGGGATAAGAGAGAGAGGGTCCTCTCCAGGATCACCAGTTCCTGCTAGGAATCTGCTCTAGCACAGGCTCTCCACAGACTTCAGCTGTCTTCAGGACATATCTACATGCACTGGCATCTGTTAGTCTACAGCCTGTTGGGTGGATCCTTGCTGCACCATGGTCCTTCTGGGGCTTCATTGGGACAACATGCCTCACCATGGTCTACATCATGGGTTGCAGGGGAATCTGCACCTGGAATAACCCCTCCCTCTCCTTTTCAATGAACTTGGTGTCTGTAGGGCTGTTTCACATATTTTCACTCTTCTCTTCAGCTGTTATGCAGCCATTTTTCCTGTTTCTTATATAAGGTATTACAGAGGTGCTACTACTTTTGCTGGTTGGCTCAGTTTTGGCCAGCGGAAGGTCATTCTTGGGACCAGGAGGAACTGGATTCTGGTGTGTCTTGTTCCAGCAGACATTCCTGCATCTCCCACCCACATACCTGCTGGCAAAACAGCAGGTGTTTTGTTCTATATCTATGTGTCTATGGCTGCAGGAATCTATGTTCTGTCCAGATCTTCTTATCTTTGTTCCCTTTTCCCCATTTATTATATAGAAAACAAAACAAAAAGTCTCAGGTGGGCCTTCTGGGCTCAGCCATTCAGACATTTGCCATAGTCATTTTTCTAGCATGAATTCAAAGGTAGATCGTATTAGAAAGGGAATAAAAAGTGAAACAGCTGACAACACTCACATATTAAATGTTCACAGCATTAATTGTAACAAAATCATTTTGCATATAGATTATAAATTCCACAGAAAAAGGAAATAAGCCATAAACAAAGAGTAAATCTCATTCACCTTTGAAATGTGGTCAGGATAGTAGCTGTACAGAAAGATTTTTTCATTTAGTGCAGCATCAGATTTCAGCTGAAAACTGCATTGCTGTTTTTTTCTGTAGAAAAACCTTCTACAGATCAGTAATCTATAAATATACATCAGAGCTGGGACTTAAAGCCTAATGTGACTAATCAGTTTGAGATTTGAATATAGAGCTTAGGAGGCAATACCTGACTGCAAATACAGCCTTACTAAATTGTAAAGGCTATAACAGAGGACTATATTAATCTTAGGGATGGATGAACCTTGGAAATTCTGCCTGCAAAGCAAACTCACCAGCCTATCTGATGCTCTCTCAAAGACTGCAAGCACAGCAGGGTGACGTATTTGATTTGTGAATGTTTTTCTTTCAGTGAGAGGGAGCATGAAAAATAGTCTTTATTTCCAACCAGCTCATGGCTTCATGTTTTGTTTACAAAAGTACATCTCTAGTTCCTACATTTTTTATAATACAACTTACAAGACTGCTATTCCATTTTAAATACCAAGACAATGGAATCCTGATCTCAGTCACGTGAAGTTTATCATTGGTTTTGGCTTTTTTTTAACCTGGGTTTTATCTTTCCATCTTAGCTTTGGGGTAGAAATTATTGACCTTTCCTAAGACTGTAATTGTTTAAGGAGAGAAACCCATGGAGATTTTAATTTTTGATTTTGTGAAAACAAGAAAGGTAACACCATGAACAAAATAAACATCCTTGCTGATGTAGTATTCTTGTGATGCCAGTACTGATACTGCATTGTAGTGCATTGAACTTCCCTATGGCATTTCTGTTGCCTCAAAAAATAATTGTATTAATAAGGATATAACATATTACTTGTTTATAAGGAAGATTATGTTTTCAGTAGGTATACTTAGAATTCCTTAATTATTTACTGCTAATAATTTTTCAGAGTAGAGAAAAAACAAGTCTTCCTATAATCTTGTTAGCTAATAAAATGGGGTTTTTTCTCATTTTATGTCACCTTCTTTCCAAGTCCTCTGGAAGAACTTCTGTATTTTGGAGGGGGAATAAAACCCAGTCTAGATGTTGAATCTCAGGGAAGCTGCAGCTCAGAATAGATAAGAATTTTTGTTCCCATGGGAAAAAAAAAAGGTGGAATACAGACATAGGAGAAGTTGTGGCATCACTCAAGTATCTGCATCTATTAATTTTCTCTTGCTGTAAAGGTCACTATTTAAATTAACAAAGTTAACATACATTTTAATGTAAGAACCCATTTATTTGTTTCCTTGTGTTATTTTTGAGGGTGAGAAAAGTCATAGTAGATTTCAAAGAAACAATTGCTATCTAGTCTCATTTTTCAAAAGATAATACCTGTCATGAGTGATATCGTAAGTATTATTAAGTTGAATGTAAATGCCCTTTATTGGTTCCTGTTAAGTTCAAATATTTCTTATGTTACATTTTCATTCAAATTTTTCTTTTCAATATCATAGTACCATTACTTTTTACTTTTTTCCTCACTTTCAGTCTTCCCATTTTCTTCCCTTTCTACAGTTGTCTTAATTTTTAGCAGATGCCTTTGCTGTATTACCCCAGTCCTTGGCACAGACAATATTCAGAAAGAATAAATAGAGATGCTGTTCTTTTTTATTTTCACCATTCTTATTACCCTGCAAATTTACTAAAATCAGCCTGTTCCAGTTCTCATGGTTTGCTTTTTGTTTCCCTCCTCTCCTATTTCCATGTTCTGCAGTGTCAGTATACTTAGATGAGTTCGAACTGCAGTTTGCTCTATAATTCTGTGAAGCTCTGTTCTTGTAATCACTAACAGAAAAATTATATTTGTACAAATTAGTCTTGTAAAATTCTTATATGGATCTTGACATAAATTCAAACTGTTAGCAAAAAATACTCGAGAAAGAATTTTATATCCTTACTAGCAACAATATGCAGCCTTTGCTTGTGTTATTGGGCATAAGATCGATCCAGTGTGTCAATAATGAGTGGAAATGTACTTTCTTACCACTTCCTTTTTTTCCTCCGAGGTTTGTTTTCTGCTGATTTCATGAAGTGAATTAGTCAAATTAGTGTCCAGGAAATACTATAAAGACCACAAGGGGATTGGTAAAATCAGGAAAAAGGTGTCTTCGGTGAACTGTCAGCTCAACAGTGTAGCAATATTACACTACCTACCATATGTTCAGGTGGAGGGCTTCTAAAGTATAGTACTATTCCATATGCTAGAAATAAAGAAAGTTCAATATAGTTGGAAACATTTTAGATCAATGTTACAAAATGTGGCAACTCCCATTTCTATTTTAGAAAAACGACAGTTCTACTGATCTGATGTTTAAAGTTGTATGAACTGAATTATGTATGTCCCTTCTGCATTTGGATAGATAAATAAATCAGAGTTTTAAGCATCTGAGCAGTATGCCAGTGAATAAACCTGTAACCTCCTGTAACTATAGGGATTGGGAAAAGACAATGAACTCAATCATGTATTTCATAATATTTGAGACAAAAAAACCAAAAAAAACAAAAAAACAAACCTACTGTATATTTAAAATCTACACTTTAATTAAGCTCTCATCTGATTGATGAGAACTTTGGTCCACAACTTCCTTTGACTTCAAGAAAATATTCAAAAAAATGGCTAGTAGTAAATTAATTTGGTTTTCTTTTGCCAATATGACAAGTTACTGTACGAAAGTAGTGCTTGTTATTATTGTATTACAGTTACGTTTGATGATACAGATTCTGTCTCCTTGTGTTTTAAATGAAGAGGAAAAGTAATATTTTGAATTTTGTAATTTCCATGTATTTAAAGTAGTGTTGTATAACCATGCTGTTAGTTTTTGGGGAGTTTTTTGGATTGGAGGTTGTCTTGTTTTATTTCATTTTGCTTTAGTTGTTTTTTTAAAAATTTTTGTTTGTTTGTTTTCTTTTAATAAAAAACACTTCAGATTAATATTAATTTAACAAAGCTTTCTTTTATGTCTCCGACACACTTCTCATTTCTATTAAACTATTTTGCATTACTTCAAAGTGCTGTTGATTTATGAGTTGTAAATACGCAAAGGCCTGATTTGCCGTGTCTCTAGCATGCCTCAACTTTCTGGTTTTGTATTTATTGCTGTGCTTGTATTGTTTGAACATAATTTCATGGCAAGAAAATATTCTGCAGCTAAAAGTACTTTAAAATACTTTAAATCTAAGAACACTTCTGTCTTCATCTTAGAGTCATTGCTTACTTGGCCTTGTTAATTAATATAGTTCCTGTTATTTTTCTAGTTTTTTTGCACTCATTCCCATAGTGGCAAACCATAATATTACTGATATAAACATTTAAATAGCACTCATTATTTAATTTTCTTTGGGTTTTCTTTGTGTGCAAATAATAATTTCCTAATTAGTAATGTGCTGTGGCTATTAGAATGAAAAATTATTCTACATATTCTAAACATCACTGTGCTTGTGGTGGCTGTAGTGATAACTTCTAAAAGCACAGTAAATTTAGCTCTCAGACTGCATCGTGAATCAACCCTTCTTTACAATGAAAAAGAAATTAAGACACCAAAATACATTTCGAAGTGTAGAGTAAGAATTAGAGGCCAGCTCGTGGTGAAAACTTCAAAAGCTTTAACCTTTTTTTTGGCCACATAGGGATAACAGATACAGTGTAACACTCTAGGTATTGTAGGTCAATGCAGAAATGTGAACATATGTCTATGTGCCATTCAGCACTGCAACACTTCGCAAGAGTAAAGTGGATTTACTGGTTCTGCCATTCCACCTAGATCATTGCTGGATGTAAGAAAAGTGTGTGGTAAACTTTGATATTTGCATGACATTGTTTTGGAGGTAAAGCATAAATTCCTTTGGTATTGGGTGGTGAGGGTAGAGGAAAGTCCCTCATCTTTTGCAGTTTCAACTTCAACGAAGATTTCTTCAGCAATTCTTGGAGAATATATAAAGATGTGTATTCATTAGTGTTTTCTTTGGCTTGGATGAACTTTGCTCCAATTTGGTTAACATGTTTTATCTAAAAGATTAAAACCACAGGAATTGTCTCTAGCTGTCTGCTCAAAAGTGAATTGAATGTGATGGTAGAAACTAATATTAAGTGACTCAAACTTGGTAAGTTTGAAAGTCTAAAACTGAAATTCTGCCATGCTTTTGTCAAGGCGTAGAGACAAGGATGCTCCTTTACTACACAGGGCACCAGAATTTCATTCTGGTAGCATGCAGGAATAATAACCTCGTGGATTTCTTTGCTGGATATGGAACTGAGACTACAATTAAACTGTAAAGTTCATGGAAGAATAGGACTTCTGAATTTGCATTCAGTAATATATGCTAGCAGGCTCTTTAGTTCATATCATTACATGACAGCTTGCTGACATGCTACCAAACCAATTAAGGAATGCTGCCAGAGTAAATGTAGCTACTGCAGGCCATGAAACTGAGCTGAAAAATATTTCACATCCTTGAAGGCAAAGTAGCTATGATTAGCCCTGTAGTAAATGCCTGTTGTTTGGCAGATACAGGTAGTGCTCTGCATCCTGTCTTTGAGGGCAGCCAGAAGTTATTACTGCATGGAGCATTATGGAGCAATTATGGGAAGGACTGAAAGACCAAGATCCATAGCGTCTAACAATAAGACAAATGGATACCACTCTTGTGAGAGATAATAGATGTACTGTACTTAATAGAAGTATGTCCTGAACTGCTTATATCTTAAATGATGCAAAAGACCATGGAAAGAAACCACTTCAAGGTCAGCCACACTACAAGGCTGCATGAACTGTATAAATACAGATGGAAAAGCATAGGGAATTTTCATATCAGGGAAGGTTCTGAACTGTGTTGATACGGTTGAGTTTGCAGACAAGGACTGATACACATGGCTACATAAGATGTCTCTATATTACATATAGAATGAACGTGGTTTGTTTGGTTTAATTGCTAAAGGAAGCATTTACCTGTATTGAGATAATAAAATATGAAATGTAACTCTATATGCTACTTAATTATAACTTTTTATGCAACGTGTTTGACACAGACGTCTTTCTTAGTACAGTCTGTATTTCAGTGATGAAAACAACCCCAAATAAAACAAACAAACAAACAACCAAAAACAAAGTAAAAAAGTAAGCAAAAAAGTTGCATTTTACATGCTGTCATAAATTTGGCCATGTGAGATGAAATCTGGGCCAAAGAACACAGTGGGTGTCATGAAAGTTCTGAATAATTAATTGCCTCATGTGAAAGCAATGCAATTAAGAAGACAGTGATCTAAAGACTGAAATGATCTAGTTGATATACAACTTGCAATATATTCAAGGAGAGATGATCTGTACAGGAAGTCATTAAAACACCTGAAGAAATTAAATTCTGGTTAAGATTCAGACACCACGTATTTTGAGATAGAAAATGCAAGTTCAGGTCATGGATGAACATAAATTGAAAAATCATTCCAACCAGTAGGGCTACAGATTACATAAAAATACATAATATGTATTCCAAAATGGTTAACTTTGTAGTAAGGATTTTGGAAATCCAACTAATAAAAATGTCTAAGCTCATTATAATAGAGAATCATAAATGATTGAGTGTTGTAGCAGCATGGATGCTAAAAGAAAAAGCAAAAAATCAGTGTCCTGACACTCTAGTCTATTTTGATGTAAGATAAAACTTGACATTTACTCATCTTGTAGTTATGTACATGATAATACTAAAATGCCATAATAATAAGAGTCACTTTAAATTTGTACTATCATAGGTTGGGCAGAAAACAAAATTTTGAGATTTATGCTACGCAGAGAAAATGTCTTATCAAGTAACTAAATATCATCCTAACAGCTTCCTGAAATTGAAAATTAAAATTCATATGCAGAGACACTTAGACACATAGACCAAAGTCTGAAAGAAGACTTTTATCTCAGTAATGCATAGGTCTGTACATGGGCTGATTACAGCCCAGAAGAACATGGGAGATAATTAGGTAAGACTCAGAAGAACCAACATTTGAGAGTGTAACATAGCTATTCTACCATCATTTCCACAAGGAAGCTTCATTTCATGCCTAGGACTGAGTTTCGATTGTTTTACATTGGCTTTTGTTAATACCCATATAAGAAGAAATCACCCATTTGCTCTACATAGAGGAGGTCTCTTCAGGATATCAAGTGCTCTAACATCTAGTTCCTCTCTACAGGAGAAAGAAAAAAAAAAAAAGAAGTAAAGTAAAAAAAATTCCAAACTTGCAGACTCCAGACAATTTTTCCCTGCACTGATGTGGAAAGAGTGAGTTTGGATGGATGGATATACATTTACTATATATAAATGAAGCTGCATAGGATTCAAATGAACTAGAAATGCTATATGGGCTGTAAGAACCTGTGTTATTTCTAGTCAGCTTTGCCTTTACTTATTCTATCTGAATTTTGTCAATCTTTCACACAAAAAAGAAAAATGTAAGTGTACATGCACATGTCAAATCTGAATACATATTTATGCAAGATGAATATCAAAATTGTGAGTTGGGGTTTCCAGCCTCTGCTTCAAAAGCACTGTAAAGTGCAACAGGAAAAGCTTCATTTATTTACATCTCCTGAACTGTCTGCTGCCACTGTTTTTGAAATATGATTCTTTCTCATCTTACACAAAATAGATTATCTCCTGCAAAACTTCTAAGTCCTTCCTTTATATGTCATGTTAGTGGAGCTTTTTTTTAATCAGTTTTTTACTGAGAGTAGTAAACAGTTTTGGTTTTCAATTAATTTACTGAGAATAAACTAACAATAGAGTCATGTAGAAAAAAATTATCTCTCTAGAAGGATGATGCGTGTATCTGCAGCATCCTGAGAGAAATCTTTGGGTCAGTTCTGCAGGGCATTATTACACTGGAAATGGTGAGAAGGCAGTACAGTGCTGCAGGATGCAGCATGATTCCTCTATTACTAATCTGGATAGTACAAAATTCTGACTAGCAAAATTTGTGTCATGCCTTCCACATGAAAAAAATGTCTCATAATTGATGTTTTTTACTGACTTTAAAGTGTGTTTATATGGAGATTTTTTTCTTCATTATTTCTTTATGAGACAGCTCATATCTATAATCAACTGCACCACGACACGGGCAACTAACAGGAGATGGAAGCCAGAATGCTGCTAGAACTTGCTACAACAACAACCCAGTTGCCATTACTGAAATTTGGCGGGATGAATTACAGTGGAGTGTGGTTATCGATGACTGCAGGTTGTTCAGAAGGCACAGGAGAGGAAGAAGAGCCCTCTACATCAGGAAAGTGATAGAGTGCAGAGATGTCTCTGAATAATAGCCATAACCATGTTGGAAGTAATAATTAGAGACTGGGCATGAGTGGGAAAATGGCGCTTGGTATCTACTACAGGCCACTTCCTTACTCTATCCACAAGAGGCATTGTGCTTTCAGGCACTTTTCCTGCTGGAGGATTTCAGCCACACTGATATCTCCTGGAAAAATAGCACAGAGAGCATTAGGCACTCCAGAACACCCCTATGTGCACTCACCAGTGTGGGATGTATTACTAGACCAGCTGGCCACCCACATTGAGCTAATCATGGGCATTAAGACTGGACACAGCCTGGGCTGCAGTGATCATACACTAGAGGAATTCACAGTCCTGAGGGATATGGATCAGGTGATGGATAAAGTCTTAAGAGTAAAGAACTTCAGAGAAGAGTTCCAGTTGTTTAACAGTTACACAACAGGGCACCCTGGGAAATAACCCTCAGGAAAAAAGGACAACAGAGTTGTCAGACCTCTAAGAATGCTTCCCATAGAATGTGAGAGTTCTTGACCCCACGTCACATAAATCAGGAAAGGAAGGCAAGGACCATCGTGACTGAGTGGAGACCTGCTGAGCAAATTGAAGGGCAAGAGGAATAACACAGGCAGTGAAAGCAGATACAGATATCCTGAGGATACAGCTCAGTTGTGTAGGGATGGGGTCTGGAAGCCAAGACATGGCTGAAATAGAACCTGACAAGTCGTGCAAAAAGTAACAAGAAGGGCTTCAGCGAGAGGGTATGTCAGCCAGAAAAACCAGAAAAGGGAGTCAAATTAAAGCATATGCTCCTGATGGGCACAACTGGCAAGCATAACAGCTGAGGAGGAGAAGGCTAAAATACTCAATACCTTTTGCCTCAATTTCACTGGCAATCTCACTTCCCACATCCCTTGAGTGGATGGATCACAAGACAGGGACTAGAGGAGCAAAGTCATTCCCACTGTAAGAAAAGATCAGATTCATGACCTGCTTGATGGCACGACAAGATTGATCTTCACTAGTGCTCACACATCCATTCACACACCTACACTTCCTCCAGTTCCTGGTACCACTGATACTGATCTACCAATATAGGGTACTGCCTTAGAAAGAAATAGACATTCATCTTAAAAAAAAAAAAATTATTAAGAGAATAGAGAAAATCATGTTCATGGTCACCTGAGGAACCTGAACATACATAAGTCTGTGGGATGTGATTCCATGCATCGCAGATTCCTGAGAGAACTGACTGATGCAATCACCAAGCCATTCACCAGCATACTAGAACAGTCATGTCAGATGAAGTCCCAGGTAACTAGAAAAAGGTAGACATTGTACTCATTTTTAAAAAGGATATGAAGTAGGACCCTGGGAACTACTAACCTTTCAGCCTCACCTCTGTGCCTAAGATCATGGAACATTCTCCTAGAAGCTCTGCTAAGCCACACAGGGAAGTGCTTAGGGTTCACCAAGGGCAAGACCTGCCTGACCAGCCTGGTGACCTGTGAGGGAGTGACTACATCAGTGAAAAAAGTAAGAGTTGCAGCTGTCAGCTAGCTAGACTTCTGCAGTGCCTTTGACAGAGTCATCAACATCCTTCTCCTCTCTAGTTTGGAGAATTATGGATTTGATGGATGAACTGTTTGATGGATAGGGAATTGAATGTGTGGTTGTAGCCAGAGGGTAGTGGTCAATGACTCAATGTCCAGATGGAGACTAGTAACTAGTGACATCTCTCATGGGTCTGTATTGGGACCAATGCTCTTTAATATCTTCATTAAAGACACGGACAGTGGGATTGAGTCCATCCTCCATTGTTTATATTGGAGGCATAGGAGCACAGGATTAGATAGATATCTTGAAGCATTAATTCCTGTTTCTTGCCATTCATGAATTCAGCAAACTCAATTTGAAAGATCAACAGATAGGTTTAGGGCATTTTTTTCCCCCATAACTCCACTGACATCAGAGTTGATAATGATTATTTTAATATTCAGTGGCATTTGTTCAATTAAATATTAATTTTCTCAGCAGGCTGCATGCTGTACAATATATCTGTCCTTGGGCAACAGATAAAGAAATCATGAAAGTCTAGACAGTTCCTGACTTCAATCTCTAACTTTTATCTGAGGAAGTTTTTCTATATCCAAGACTGTAAAATGAAAGATAAAATACAAGGATTAAAGTTCAGAGGTGGCAGTGATGGTTTAAGATGAAAAAGGAAAAGAGAAAGCAAAATAATAAAAAAATCCTCTGCAAATAGAGTGTCTTGTTGCATTAACTATTATTACTGGTTTAAGAACTGGAAATGCAGTTTCTGCTCCATGTGGTGAGAACATTAAAGACTTAATTACCATTGATTCTGATTATAATGTTCAACACATTTTTTGAGAAAAAACACCATGAAATGAAAGAAACATCTTAAAAGATTGTTATTTAGTTGGATGGCACAGAGGGAATTTTTATATATACACCTCTTTCCCTTGGTCCAGGTAAGCTCATAGTGAGCCACAAATATAATTGAATATAATTAGTTTCAAACAAGCACTTGAAGAAAAACACAGCCATGTTTGTGACAAACTTCTGTGATAAACTGGGTTTATTTGTTTTATTTTTATAGACATAGCAATGCAAATGCAAGAAGACCATAATATTTAGATACTATTTTTTAGAAAGAAAATAGTATCTAACTATAGGTTCTGTCTTTCCCTCTCTTCTCTCCTCTTCATACACTGCTGTTTGATTTTTAGCTTTTCTCTCCTCCCACCCTGATCAATAGAAAGCTGTGACACTGTCAACCTCTATCTTAACAGTACGTTCTTCTTTAACACCTGTCTTATATTTCATCTTCCTTAAATCTCTTTCGATATCATTTGTGGGCTCATGGTTCATCTGAATGAGGAGGAAAAAGGCAATGAAGCAACTCTCTTATACCCTTGCAATAAGAAAGAAAACTTCCTGCATGTGTTAAGCCCTACCAAAGCTGTGTCAAAATCACTTGGTCAAGAGTGCAGATGTCTGATACGGTACCAAGTCACTGCTTAATTTTCAGGTCACAGAAGTGAATGAGGTGACCCTAATTAATGTCAAGGAGTCAAGAATACCTCCATTCAGTTTCCAACACTTCCCCAACAAATAATGACTGCGTTTACGTGGCTTGGTATTCTATAAATATAATTCAACATAGGAATGTACAAACTGTGGCTGACCTTGTTGTTAGATGTTTCTAAATGTTGACCCAGAATCCCAAGGTCAAAAGAGAATGGACCTTATGGAACCGAAGATCCAAGGATCTATTGTTGTCTGAGCATAATCTCAAATTTTTAACAAACACTCAATTAGATTAGTCGATCTGCAATAATATTAATATATTCCTAATAACTACAGAAAACTTTGTATAGAATTACTCTGAAATACATCAACAAACACATTAATATTTATGTTTAACAAGCACCATAACAATAACAAGTTCAATTATTTGTCTTTTCCACTATCTCAAATTCTTGTGATGTTAGATGATACTGCCTAATTAGAACAACTACAGAGATAAGACTTTCCACTTGCTATTCATTTGCACATTCTAGTAAAGTTAATTCATGTCAAGAGATAAATTCCTTTTATCTAAACTCAATACCATGTGTTTGTGTAAACTCATTATCAGTGGTTTAATATGCTTAATCAATTCCAAAACCACTCAAATGTCAAAGAAGTTTGTAAGAAACCACATATATGCAGATAAACTGCAAAGGGTCTTTTTTCCGTATTTATCATTACAAACTTATTATCTGAAGATAGTTCATTCACTGCAGCATAAATAGGATTTATCTGATGATGAAGTATGACTTTAAAACTTGGAAACTTCAATAATTCATAAGTTTTCTTCATGGTTTGTGTTTTTACTCACAGTATATATTAACTTTAAATGTACTTTTTTGTCCAGGAGTGGCAAAATCCTCTAAGGGAATGGCAAATTCCTCCAAAATCTATGAATTTTGGAGGACTATATCTAAAATTTTTATAGTCTTTCTTTCTGGCTACTAGATTAAAAAAANAAAAAAAAAAAAAAAAGCAATTGATGATTGATGAGATCAGGGGGATAGTTGCATAAACACATTCATTTTCTGACTATGTTTAATTATTGAATTAATAGTATTCTGTTTAGTTTTGTCCACACAAACATAATGGCCTCCTAATATTGACTAAAAATAACATTGCAATATTTCTGAGAGACTTAGAGAGGAATAAATTCTGAAAACCACTTTATCTCAAAGCCGAAGTCCTATGTGTTTTTGAAAGAATAGTGAATGTCACCAACGGGCATTTTTCTACATATTTTTGTTCTAGTTATAACATCATCATCTTTAATTCAGGATTTAGAAGTATCAGTGATCTCAGAATATCTGTGCATGTTTTTCCACTGCAGACTAAAGAGGTCTATGATTTTGATAAATCCAAAGAGATCTTCCATCTGTTCCTTTTGGCAGTAGAGCAGAAACCACATTAAACAGAAAGGTGCCATCAGGTAGTTATAGGACACTATTTCATAAAAGCTCTAAAAATCCTCATGTATCTATTTTGTAAATCAGGTGGTAAAATCAAGTTAAATAATATTTTAAACAGTATGTTTGGTTGTGAGGATCCTTGAAATATTGTAGGGTAAGTTTATGATTTATTTGTGTAATATAAATGTAATGTGTAATGTAAATTACCAAATAGTGACACATTTCCTCCAGTTTTGTATACCACAGCAGGAAAAAAATAAAATCTTCCTCAAATTAAAGACTGAACAGAAAGAGCAAAGGGCAAAGGGTACTTGACTCTTTCTCCTGTACTGTTCCAAAATTAAGGATTTTCAGAACTGTGCAGATATGTCTGCCTTTCACTGAAGATTATTTTTATTACTGTTATTCCTATCCCCTCTTTCTGTGTGTATCCTCCACACACACAAACAGATATATGTGTAAACTCACACACACGCAGAGATAATTAAATACTGAGAGGCACACTCATTGAAACTCAGTCATATTTCCAAAGAAGTGAACTGGGCTAATGCTGATTACACCAATTTGCTTGGATAGTGACAACTAAATATAAAGTTACACAAGTACTTCTAATCTAATTATGCACTAATTTAAGGTAAATAACATGATGTTTAAAATTCTGGCATCCTCTGGAGCATTGTACAGATTAATCTATGTGTTTATGCTACTTTTGCCAAAGCTGAAGTTGTAACTAAAGTTATTATTTTTTCCAGTCAAAAAGACAGCAGTGAATCACCTTAAATCTATTTTTCTGTTTGTAAGAACTTTTCTTTAAATCATTCTGTATTTTTGAAATCCTGTCAAAATAGAGCTTTTTTATCTGTTCACAGAGAGAAATTTAATATGAATGTTGACAGTATCTGTCCTTTTTAAAGAAAAACGAGACAAAATGCTAAGCTGTTAAACTCAGTGAATAAAATAATTTATTTGATGAAAATAGATTTTAGGACCTATTTCTACATTACAACCTTACTGTATATATCTTTATTTTTAATATCTCTAAATTTAGTGGAAACCATAATTATATTTTCCTCCATTATAGTCCAATCACTGCCAGAAAATAAACATAGAATGGCGAGTGATTAATCAGTAAAACATTTTTTTTTTCCGGCTAAAGCTTAGGAACAAAAAGTTCTTCCTCACTCAGAGACATTTCCATGTTTTTGTTTTTCAGTAAGACAAAATTTGTTTTTAACCTCATTGAAATTCTGAACTGTAGGAAGTTTTATTAGAAAAAGTAAAGAATAAGGTCATTCTGTCCTCTCCATAAAGAAGATTAAATAGCTACTATATAAAAGCATTAGAGATGAGATTACCTTGAGATTCACTAAGGAACTTCAGACATCTCATAGCAAATTTGCTCCAAAACTATGTAGATAATAAACAAACAGGACTGCTCTGCTCTTCTGAATAAAAGAACAGCAAGATGTATCACTGAATCCAAACTTAATTCACAAGGACATTTTCTTTTTCAAATACTGTTGGAATTGAGCATGCAATTTAAAAAGCCTCATACTAGTAATGAGAAGTGAGCTGCTTATTCACAATAACAATGACAACCAAAATACACTTTTGGTAATATTGAAATAATTCTGTGCATAAATGCATAAATATATTTAAAAACTTGTTCATATATAAAATACATTAGAGCAAAGAAAAAAAAAGATATTTTTACTTTGAGCGCTGAAGATAAATGAAGAAAGCTTCAGGTATATATAGCATTCAACTGCTGGGAATGTAACAAAGTTCATGATTAATGCTCACCATCTCTTAGCTTTCATCCTGTTTTTGCAGGTAAACAGCCAATTTATTGGATCATCACTGACAAGATCATAAATTCAGAGCATTATTTATATGTTTGGTAGCTATACTGAGTTCCAGTTAATATGTAGATTAACAGCAGAGGGAGGTTTTTTTTTGTTTTTTTTTTCCAAACTGTAATTGCTTCGTAAATATATTATGATTAAATACAGTAGTTTGATTTTGCAAGTGAGGAAAGTAAAATGCAAACATTTTTTCACACACTCGGCTGTTTGGGCCCTGCTAAAATGCCTGTGTAAGGAGAGAGGTTTCTCTGTTTCACTGGGAGAGTACAATGCACTGCACTTAGAAGTAGCAGCGTGTAGTGCCACGGTATATCTAGAAACTCAGTGTCCTAGTTGCCTTTCCTAGTCCTTAAGCAAGTGTCCTGCCATCAGAAGAGGGAAGTACACATCTACATCTCCTCTCTACATGAAGGCAGCACACTGGGGATATCAGGAGCCCACTGTTTTAAACACAGACACATAGGCACAATTGCCCATCTGTTTGAAACTACTCCTCCTTTTCTGGCTTTTCTTTCTGTTTGCATTCACTGCAAGAGATGGAGCAAAGTAGGCTCTAATTTAGACATATCACTTAGGTGCCTGGGGTACACAAGAACAATCCTGTGAGATGTGACTTGTGAAAGATATACACAGAATTAGGTTTGTGCTGCTGACTTCAGGAGAAATCTTGGACTCTCTCACAGATGCTGAAACTGCTTATGACTCAGCTCTGGGTCAGAGCCAAGCACTCATCCACAATGCTCCTGTTTCCAGGGAAATGAAAGATGAACTCAGAGGCTAACTCTTTGAATTTATGAAGACACATCACCTAAAATAAAACCGAAGACAACTATAGTGAATCACTGCAGAGCTATATATCCTGACTTCTGGCTGTTTTCGTTCCCCTTGAACAAATTGTATCTATTTAAGTAGTAATAAAAATGGAAACATGTAAATAGTTCCTAAAGAGAAAGAAGGCTACCAGTTATTGAAAATATTTTAATAGACACTCTATAAATGAACATATTTAAGGTGAGTTTTTAAGTAGCCCAATATTTAAAGCCCCTTATTAAAAAGAAAACTAAAAAACAAAAAACAAACAAATCTTAGGTCATGTTCCTGATTAACATGAATAGAATTTTTGATGAACATAGAATTTTTGTTTTATGCGATACTTTTTCCATATTTCAGCCTCTGAGTTTATGCAAAATAATCGTTAAATATTAAAAAAATAACATAGGAAAACAATGTAGCTTAAACTTGACATATCATTATCCAGATCAAATTCCAGATCATGCTGAGGCTGTCCTTGCAGGCAAAATGCAGAGACAATATTAATCTTGGTAAGACTTGCCTTATAAGAACAGTCCCAGGAAACAATTGCAACTGCAGGATTCTCAGTCCTATACCTCCTATTTTTCAAATACAGTCAAAGGTTGTATAAAACTTCAGTATAGCCTAGTTTGAGGATGGATCGCTACAGTATCTTTACCTTTTTTGTCACTCAAGGTCCTTGAGTAGACCGATGTTTAGTATTCAAGTGTTGCACTTCCATTTCCTCTTCAGAGGGCACACATTCTCCCTGGACCAGCTTATTTTATAGAAACAAAACAAACCTCTTAAACCAGATATTTTTAATATTGAATCCTTCATTAATTACGGTATCTTCTCATACACACTTATTCTAAGTGTGCATTTTACTTGGTTGGTTTGTTTTTGTCAATAGCTCATCATAATTGCATGGCTAAAGCCTCCAATCCATATATTTTTATGTCAGCCTGTCATTACAGGACATAATATATATGATAACAGTGCAAAGCGTGACCAGTAAGCTCCTTCTTGCCACCAAATTCGAGATACTACCAAGCCATCCACCAGTGGTTTCTTTTGCAGAAAGATTATCCAAATGCTAGAGGGACCAGTATTTAATGCATCTGAGTCACAGAAAAACATCTTACTGTTTCCTTTTGGTTCCCTTAGGTTGTTGAAACTACATTTGCCAAACACTTTTTTCCACGCATCTCACCTTTCTTATCTCAGAGGCCCAGAGTATAACTCATAACATTTTAAAGTGATTTATATGCTTAGGAGACTGAATCTTGGAGGAAAATAATGATTCTAGGATCATAAATTATTTGGCCTTTTGGAAACATAAATCCTTGCCTCCTCTGTGTAGAGAGAATAAGGACATAGCCTTAGTCTTACGTAACTAGAGAATTAATAGGCATCTTCTTATAGAAGAAGAGATATTTTCATACTTGGTCCTACTATGACTGTGAAACAAGCAATCAGCAAAATAATGGAACCATATTTTTGCCTCTACCTCATGTCAGCCAAGGGGAACTGAGTCATCACCATAGCAGATGAAACTTATCATAGCCTTTCATATTGGCACAACTATACAGAACATTTACTCATTAACATAAACAAAATGGAGAACTACCTTGCTAGATGACCTAAGTGCCACTCTTTCATATCACCTGGGAACTAAAATGATCTTTTTTGAAGGTAAATATTATTACTTTAAAGAATGGACAGTCTAGAACCAGCAACTCACACTGAATTTCACAGCCTCATGTTTTTTTAAGGTTTCATATGAACTACTATCATCATTGAAACATACCTCTTCATTTTTCTTGTTATTGACACTTTGAGATTCAGAGTAGTTGTCATCTACTTCTAATTCAAAAAGGCCCTGTATTTCACAACCTTTTAAAAAATATTCCCTGTGAGCTTACTCTTGTGCAAATCACAAGAGAAAAATAACAAAATGAACATTGAAAATGTATGCAATGAACTTTTCAGAAGTATAAATGCATCTGTTGCTTGTTGTTGGCTCCAAAACAAATTTCATTTTTCTCCCACTTTGCACATTAAAAATTTTTCAGATCTGATGGTTGCAAAACACCATTCACACCATAGTCTTACCTCTGACTTTCATATTACCATTTCTATCACCATAGATAATCCCTATTCGGGGACCTCCACCGACTCAAGTGAAGGCTCTTGACCATACCCACTTCTGAATGAAGACATTTACTAATGCCTGACACTTTGTCTTCATAGCAAGGAATGGAAATAAAAAATCAAAAATACTATTTGTTCTTCATCTGAAGGGAGTTATTCAGGTATTGATCAGCTGTCAGATATACAATAACCATCAGAGCATGGAAACAGGCCTGAGCCTCTTTATTTCAGTTGTCTGCTGAATTCTCCTCTAAGATGATCTGGATAGAAGGACTTAGTGCTTTTTAATATGAAAACAATATTCTACCTCATTGGATATTCAGCTATCTGTTCTACATTATCTCCAGTGACCAATGTTATACTAAATTCAGCCAATATACCTTGTTATTTATATATATATATATAAAATATTACTGTTGTAGTCAAAAAGTTTTAATGACAAGACATATTTTTATAAATAATTACTTTTAACTTCCCTCATTTAACTTTATGCTGATGCAGAAATGCTTTCAAGAAAGGCATTTCATTAAGATAGGAGCCAGTGAAAACCAGCTACCATATTTCACTCAGTGTTTTGCTGGAGAATCGTGCTTGATAACCTTTAAATAGTAGTTTTATTTATGGTTAGAAATTTGCAAAGCAAGTTTCTTTATACTGAAATATTCATGATTTAAATTCATAAAAGTACTCCCTTGCTCTTTCTGTGGCTTCACAGGATCTAAACTAAAATAAAGTTCATTATTATGTGTCAGCTGTATTGGAAACATGAGAAATCTAACTTTCTAAAGAATTAGAATTCTCCATTTAAGGAGCAATTTTGGATGTTAGACATCCAAATGTTTTCCTTTGGCACTATCATGATGAAAAAGAAGCAAGCTAGTATAAAGAAATACAAAATATCACAGAGATTCATGGGTCTTCAAAGAACTTTGACTTGATTAAAGTTCATATAAATAGATTGGGATCATCCAGTATGTGATGTCTGGTGCGTATATCCTCTGGCCTATATCAACACAAAGAGTTTACAAATAAAAATCTTTAAAATGGTTCAAACCATCTTGTTTTAGGTGAAAAGCCCCCAAGAACGACAGGATGTCAGTGGTTTACCAGTATGGAAAAAAAAAAGGAAAAAAAAGAAAACTAGTTTTAAGAAATAAACAAGGTTATTTTGAGCACTGCTTAAAATCTGTCTAGTTCTTCAGTTCTTTTTCTCTCTATGGAAAATTTGAATAATTTTTTTTGTGTAAACCATAGATAAGAACCAGTAGGTGCAACCAGAAAGCAAACTGCTATTCTGTAGGAAGGCTTCTATTATGAGCTCAGCTTTTTTCAGCATATGTGTCAGACAGAAGTTTTTTAAGTTTTAAATATTATGTTAAATGTTTTAATTATTTCCAGGTTTTAATTTCTTTTTTAGGAAATACATGTTAGGTTACAAGGAACTCTGACTCATGGATAAATCTGATAGTTGAACATAATGCCTTCTGAATGAGCACACTCTGAACAAGCACAAAGAAAGAACAAAGCATATTTTACCACGGATAATTTAACTTATATTAACATTTGACTTCAAGAAAGCAATGAACTCCAACACATTCTCTGGATTTCATGCTCATTGCTCTGCTCTCAATTAGCCTTCAGTACTCAGAATCAGAGTGCACAGGTCTCCAAATATGTCAATCACATTGTACTCCTTATTCAAGATTTGTCAAAAATCCCAAGCCTTGTCTGTACTGTCACTTAGACAAATAATTTTATCCTGGGTTTATGTATATGGATTTCAAAACCATTCTGGATGCCTCTAAGAAATACATATTCAAGGGGAAAGAAACCCTGAGACAGAATGATGTTACCCAAATGAAATATTAACCAAACTTCACACTAGCTTCTGAAAAAAAGTGGATTGTCTTGCAGCATCCTAAAACACATAGATGCTAAAAGTTTCTTCCAAAAGAGACAAAGCCTGGGCTCCTAGGCAGTTTCATCTGCTCTCTAACCATTCTGGGTTGATGTTTGCTAGTGATGACACACTCACCTACACAGCTGCACTTGCTCCAATAACTGGCAGCAGTATGACCCTAAAGTCCCACTCTAGCTGTTGGCACATTAGTCCACTCTGCCGTCTCCAGTTCCTGGCACTGTGACCCCATGGCCTGCTGATGTGTGAGCTGACTGTAGGGGTCAACACTCAGACTCTGTCCTTCATTTTCTCTCTCATCACTGAATGAAAGTCCATCCAAAGGATGTTAGAAATAACATTTTATAAGCCAGGGCAGACTGTACTGATGACCTGCCAAGCTGTGCTGGTTTTGCATTTATTGACATTTGGTGAGGAAAAAGAGGCCAGCCATGGAAGTGATGTTACTAAGAAAAACTGTGGCAAAACCAGTCAGTGATTAGGTTTGAATATTGACATCTGGTGACGCCCCTAGAAAGGTGACATGCCTCTGGGATTACCTGTTAAAAATCGGGAAAAATACTGGGAAAAATACTCTTTCTCCTTCCAGCCTGGGAAGAGGTAACAAGCAGGCCTGGCTTCCTCCTTGCAGGGGAGGGCCAGGCTGGATGCCCCTTGCCAAAGGGCCAGTCCCCTCACTGGGAAGCCCACTCAGCCCTGGGTTGGGGCCAGGCCCAGCAGCTGCCAGGCACAGGGAGGAGAGGAGAGGAGAGAAGACCCCATCATGGCTGGATCGGGACCCCAGCAACTGTTAACATCCTGTCACTAAGGCCTTCCCCACCACCATAGCCAGTGGCTGCCAGGCAAGGGAAGGGAGGGAAGCCCACACCAAGGGTATGCTACTGGTGAGATCCTAGCTGTTCCCCCCCCCCCCACAGCGTGGCTTTTGAAGAATTCTCTACTATAAACAGCTCAAGCCACTTTACCAAAACCCCTTGCCAAGGGGGTGGCCCCAGCCATGCAAGAGATCATACAGCTTGAGACCAGGGGAAGCTCTGCATTCCCCAGAAGAAACCATCATGACCTCTGCAGGCCTGGGAGAGAATATTAACTTTTTCCTTGCACAGTTGAAACTTGCAACACACTAATCCTCTCTTAAGTGAGAGAAAAAGACAGAATGAAGACATATAGAGGGACAAGATGAAGACATTAGGGTCAGTGAAGGAGGAGTCACATCCTAGATGAGAAGAGAATGAGAAAATGCCTTGGTTTTAGGCTGAAATTCTTTTGTGGTGCCATGGTGATGGACTGTCATGTACTAGAATGTCCCTTTAATTCATAAAAAGACAATATTAGGGAGATGAGAGTATTTAAATTGCAGACATGGGCAAAGGTACTTGTGTTAAAGTAAATAAAGGTTGAAGAAGCTGTGATTTTAAGAGGCGCTTGAGCAGAGAGGGAGAGATGAGATGAAGACCTGCCCCCAGGAAGAGAAGTCCTTTGTTCCCAGAGATAGAAAGATCTTAGAGAGATGAAGAGAATCTTTGCTTTTGAATATTTGTCTTTCCAATGGTACCCCATGAGTTTACATGGCCCATAATGCAACTGTGGGAAAGCTATGGGATATCGGAGAGACTTCACAAATGTAGATTCCCAGACAGCTGTTATTTGTGAGAATTAAAAGCCAAAAGAGAACTGTTTTTCTTGTGGAGAAGTTTCCATGGCACAGAAAAAGAGTCTTCTCTCTCTGAAAGAACTGATCAAAGATTATTTTTAGAGGTGCTAAACTAACCTTAAGCTTTGTCTCTGCACATTGTCAGTGAGCAAGAAAAGGAGCCTGTGGGGAAGAGGAGGTGTGTTTTGAAGGTTTTATTCTGATTCTTACTTTTTCTCTCTCTTAGTTTTGTTAATAAAGCTTTCTTTATACCTTTTAAAGTTTGAGCCTGCTTTGCTTTTCTCCCAGTTCTATCTCACAGCAGAAAAAGAGTAAATAATTCTAGTGGGTGCTCCAACCAATACAGAACTTAGTGAATTGGCCAGGAAATAGAAATTAGTGAACGAAAACCATTTCACAAGCATTGCCAGACAAACAGCCATGGGTTTACATGGAATCCAGCCTTTCATCACCTTATTGCTCCACATTACTTTTTTTGGTCTTATACAAGGCAACAATTTTCCTCCCTTTCCTAACCTTCACTTCTTTCCCTAAGCATCCCACAGTAAATCTTGCCCTATCCCAAAAGGCTCTTCCCCAGCATCCCATAATGTGTCCAGTACCTCTAGGCAGTGACCCCTCCTAAGCCCGAAAGGTACTCTGCTCCCTGACTCTTCCTGATGGGTGTCACGCCTGGGCCAGAGCCTGGGAGTCTGTATGTGAATTTATACTTGCTGAGATGTAAATTTCTCAGCTCCAGCCAGTGTCTTTCAGCCAATAGTTACAGACAGATGGAGATTTAGAAAGAAGCACTTACAAGAGAGAATGAACTCATCCTGATATGGAACTATTATTCTTAATTCTTTGTGCTTTTAATGAGAAAGCAGATATAGAGTGCTGCATGAAGCAACTGGAAATCAATTTTCAATCTGAAAGCTGACGATCAATATTTCTTTCCACACCTGAGAAGCTGAATGCTGAGGGGCAAGGTTTTCCCTCTGGATGACCACAGCATTCATACTGCCAGTGTGATCCACCACAATGTTTTTTGGTTAATATAATGTATTCTTTTTTCTGCATTTGAATATGTTTTGTGGCTATAAGAGAGCCTGGTCTTTGTCCTACAGATCCCATTGATAAAGAGCAATGGGATTCATAACTTCTGAGACTTTATGCAAACTGCTCCCCCAGATCCTTATTATGGTACATTTGAAAATCATTCCACATATCCAAATGTTAATTTTGGTAGTACTTCCTTTTTTCTTCAGACAACCTACAACACAATGGTCTGTGCAACAGTGTGTCACATTGATATAACCAGGGGAATTATATATGTGACCCAACGGCTTTTTGTTCCCTGCAGCAGTTCTCCTGGTAATATCCCTGCAGTAATTATGAAGAATATGCAATGATGTGCAGAGATACTCTTTCCTCTGGCACCCTGGGGAATTCTACAGGGACACATCCTTGGACTTTTAACTAGATTGATGTCCTACAGATCTTTTTTTAGTATGGTGTATGTGGATAATTTTTTATTCTGATGTCTGTGGAGCTCTTCAGAAGTGATGCCCTTGAACCTCTGCCAAGGGGATTCCCTGAAGGCCCTCTGTTAGACAAGCATACTTTGTCCCAGATCTTTCAGAAAAATGAGTTTATCACTGTTGGAGGTTTTTAAGAGGGTGATGACTCCTGCAGTGCATATTTGCCTGGGATTTTAGAATGACAAAGCCTCTGAGAATATTCTATGTTGTTGTTTTGTCACTTCTATTAGTTGTATTAATAAAGGTTTTCCCCTTGTCATTCTCCAGCACTTTCACTTACTATTCTTTTCATTTAGAAAAGCTCTAGTGTATTCCATGTTTGATGTCACAATCTTATCCAAGACTACTTTATATTAGTTGAGTATAGGCAACATAGCAATGATGTTGCAAATGTGTCTGACAATATGTAATTGGGGAAATACATCAATGCTGGTGTGATGGAAGTCACTGAGAGCAACTTACAAGTCAGAATCAAATGAAATCAGGGGAGATGTGTGACTTGGGCCAAACAAACTCCTCACTTTATAGCTGGATGCAGAACCATACTGGAAAAAGTGAGAAGCACATACTGTTCTTTCATGCTATGCAGAATAAAAAATAAAAATAAAAAAAAAATTGTGAGGAGTTAAGGTGATTTGAGATTGTGTCTCCATTTTTCTTTTCAAAATGTTTCCTGTGGTAACACTCAGAATAAATTCTGCAGCTACTCTGTCAAAAAGCTGGAGGAAAATAATAGACAATGTGCCTTCTAGGATAAAACAATATGGATCATAAATTCTTTGCCTGAATTACTATTTGTCCTTTGACTTCTATTTCTTGCCATCTTACTAAAATATATTCTTGTATATATTGCACACAGGTATACATATTTTTTTAAATTAATGACTTACTCATTTTCCTTACAGGAAGTAAAATCTCAACCTCTCTGTTCTCCACCTAAAGCCACAAGTATCACTAATTCATTCAGAAAATTCCTATCAGTGTCTGACATAACTTTCCATGCCATTCCTCTACTACAGCCCATTGAATGCAACTTGATTAAAATCAGTCTGTAAGAGCTTCTGTTCTTATCTGCCTGCTGGATTTTCATTAAAGATAGAGGTAATTAGGCTGTTTAATGCAAAAGAAATGATACAGAGTTCTGATCTCATGCCTGTCCAGGGTGCACGTGTTCTAGTCTTTTCTCCAGGCATTCTACCCCTTCTTCTTCAGGTTAGTCCATTAATGTATGTACTGGGCAAATTCAAAGACTTGTAAGATTAGTGAAGATCAATGACATTATAGAAATTATCTCACATGTTCACGGACTCTCATGGAAATATGATGATGTAGAAATTTTATTTCAGGACCACTAAGAAATGGCCTAGTTTAAAAATCATATGCAACAAATGAATCATTAGTTAGATCATAGCATTCAAAGTATCTGAGATAAAACATTTAGAAAATATGAATGGTTTAAGTTTTACATTATGACATTTAGCATGGAATGTTCTTGTGGAAACAATGTTCCAGTACTGGCAAAACAACGATGTGGTAAGATATTAATAATAATTAATAATAATAATTCCATAAATTTTACTTGAAGACATTCACTCATCTAACAGGAAAAAGCCCACATTAAATTGTGGGTAAATATAAACAGAAATCCACACAAAACTGAAATGTCTTAACAATAGTTTGATTCACACCTTCAAACTGGCTTTTGAAAGTACTGTTTTCTTTTTTGCTCCCAGCTGAATGGTTATTTCTGCAAAAGTAATAATTTTAGAGCTTCTGAAATGGAAAATCAACACTGTAAGGTTATGAAGAGTTTCCTGTTGCCCTGGTGATTTACCATTGCATGCAATTTCAACCTTTCTTTTATGTAGTGCTATATTAATACTTGTGTATGAGCTATAGGGGAAGAAAAATACTATTTGCCATGTCATTGAAACAAGCATTGTATAACAAAATGCCACATGGGGTGCAGAAGTTGTAATGGTTCATGTTTATTCACAAAACTTGTTAACATTAAAGGTCATAATAGTCTTTGAAATGCAAAGTAGATGTGTAGGTCAATTGAACAGTCTGCCTTCCTTCTGTTGAATTAAAAAAAAAAAGGGCTAAAGAAATCCTGTTCGGTTTTCTTTGATCTTGATAATTTTCATAATTATGATCCACAAATTCTCTCAATAGCTATGCAAGTGTATTATCAATCCACATGACCCAACATGCCATTACATGTTTCCGCAATGCAATGCAGTCAGTAAACCCACACTAAGATTTAAAGACATAGATTTTTGTAGGTCATTGTGTAGCTACGTCAAGTCTCACACTGTGGACACGAAATTTGTATGTCACTGCTGGGAAGCCTCCCCAGCGTGGTTCCATTGCTGCTCTCTCTGTACGCGCTGTAGAAGCTGTTCTGCATGCAGGAAAGTCTTTGAGATTCCCTGTGCTAGAGGAGAGGGATTCTGTGTGACACTTGAGAGTTTCTTTCCTTGTTGCTATGTCAGTTTGTGTACTTTTCATGAAGCAGTTGCAAGATAAAATTTACATGAAAATCCATGAGACTTGGGACCAGAACCCACATATGTGTTTTAAGAAAAAGGTCTGCAGATGCTCCAGAGCACGTTCTCTTTCAAGTTTATGTTTCAAAGGAATAAAAAAACCCCAAGATTTGTTTAGTAGTCACATCCATAGCTATATCAGGGTCTTCACCTGAGCTGAACTTTGTCCCTGATGTTTTGAACTGAAGCCTCTGACTTTCACCACTTTGCAAGTATTTCTTACAGGCTACCTGTTATCAGCTGTTTTCTGCTGCTTTGGTATTTCAGCCTCAGGCAAAATGTTCCTTCTAAAAATTGTAACCAGGTTTAAATTGTTATTTCTAGTTCTTTCCACACACCACATAGGGAACAAAAGTATCTCTACTATGGATCTTTTATTTTCTAAATATGGGCTAAGAACTCCACAATTTTTTAGTTATTAAGTTAGCAGACAACCAAGGCATAAATGAATATTCTTAGAATAAAAATACTATAATGCTCCCATGTAATATTTTTCTATATTGTAACTACTACATGACTTGAAGATATGAAGAATTATATTGCATTTTATAAATAGTGTTATACATCTCTGAATTTTTTATTATATGCTGGAACTATGGAAATTTCTTGAAGAATTTTTTTTTTTTTTACCTTTTGTGTTTATTTAGTTATTAATTTAATGAAATTTAGCATTTATGAACTTTAAAAGGAAAATTTATTTTCATAGGTTGGGCTGACCTTGAAATTTAAAGCACAGGGGCATGACAAAAAGAAGTCAAGACTCAAACAATATAAAGATAAATAATGATGATTTGCTTTATTACGAAATTACGCTTATAATCACACGTTGTATATTGTGAATGACAGCAATTACACAAATTATAAATTATGAAAATGTTTACATAATTTGATAAATTGTTACAGTAGCTTAATCATTCATTTTTTTAAAAAAAGCCTGCCATAGTAGTTATCAGAGTTAAGAAATCGACAATGCAAATACCAGTGGAAACAGTGAACTATTGCACATGATCAAATAATATTTATACAAGTGGAAAGAACGATTGGGTTTTTGTGCATCTGCACTTATCCAAGAAACAATTCTGTTCACAAGGATGAAATTTATGAAAATGTGGAATGACATTGAGGCTGGGATCATTGTCTTTTCTTCTTTATTTCTTATTTTCTTGTTTTTTGTTTGTTTTTTTTTTACCTTTTCCTCTGTTAAGGGATATCCTTGCAATAGAGCCCTACTACATCATCAGGGTATCTTGGCAAGGGTTTACTAGTGCTGTCATAAAGATTTATTTTGGCATAAAGCAGAGCAAAGACTTTCTGGGTTTACCCAGAATAAACTCCAGTGTGACTTCTTTCTGCTTAAGAAGAGCAAGACACTCTTTTCCAAAATTGTTAGTAAGTAGTTTTCCATAATGATGTCAATATAAACATCTAAGTTGCTCCATCACTTCCACAAAGAAAGCAAGTGAACAAGGTGCCAGTTGCCAGAAATTTCTGTGCCAAGGGATTTATTTGTCCAGTAAATAATGCGTTGCTTTCTTTCACGTATAAGAATTTACACAATCTTTAAAAGTATAGCAGATTGTGACCCGCAAAAATAGAAGTTATAAAGGCAAAGGTATCGAATTATTTTGTGCCAGAAAGTAATATCTCCAAGGTGAATTTTTTTTTGCAGATAATGAGGTTGCTATAGCATAATGAAATATTAAAATAAATATCTATAGTCAACCAAACAAAATATAGTGAAGCTTAATAAAAATCATACAGAGCCAGAAAAAGAAAGAAAGTTCCAAAATAAGTGTTTTGTTATACGTTACTGTAAGAGTGACTTTGGCTAGAAATCTCGTAAAAGACTTCATGAAACCTATTAGTTTATTTTTCTTTTAAAAAAATAAATGGAACGTAACTATAATAATTGCATGTAAAGCTGGTTCAGTCTAAGATATACAGGAAAAAACCTCCAAGACTCACTAATGGTACTTATCAGCCTGATATGGGTACGTATCACAGTCTGTAAAGGTTTGTTCTTTTCTCATTGGTTTTGCATGAATCATTGTAGAGCGGTTGGAACAGGAAATTTGTAGTTATCAACTTTACTAGTTTTGCTTTGCTTTAAAGTAAATAGTACAAAGCAGTGTCTGCAGAAGAAAGCTGCATACTTGGAACATCAGTGCTTAGAGACTAAAAGAAAGGAAGAGGACAAGGAACAGTAACTTTTTCTTCTTTTTTTAACTTTTGAGAAACTGACTGGCAAAAGCAATCAGATACTGTAGGACAAGCCAGAAATGACAGATCTTCTTAGAATGAGGTGATTGAGAGTATTATGCTATTTCTTGAGACACCGTAATATCTGGAGAGAGAGCCCTCTGCTCCTCAAAGCAAACAGTTATAGTTCTCCTTTTAAAATAACTTGGCAGTTACAGACTCTTTTCGTTAAATCCATTATTACTGACACTAAAGTACTTCCAAAGCAGTTAACAACTGCTAGAAAATGAAGTCAGCCTGGAAATGTAGAAGGTGGAAGCTGTCATCTGCAGTACAGAGCAGTGCAGCAGTTACAATGTAAGGGGGAACTCTGAGGTCAGAGTAAAATGCCAAACCTTTCGCTGTGTAATTGGTAAGACCTGGAGTACAGTACTTTGAAATGGGTTTAGCAGTTAGACTAATGTAAGCAAAACAGATGCCCCTGAAAAAAAACCATTAGATTACAGCCATAAAGATTACAAGAGGCCTATGATTTCAAACTATACATTTGATTTTTACTTCCACCCCCTCCACAGCAATTATTTTTCTTTTTGTTTAACGAGGTATCCTCATTCATAAAAGAAGAGATCATTCACTCATCTCAGATCCATAGACAAGGCAAGAAAAACTGAAAACATTCAGACCATAGAAGACCTCTCTTGTACAGATCAATCTCTCCTGCAGCTCTTTCTGTCATCAAATAGGCCTTTTGTCAGGACTGCACTTTTTGTTTAATGCAGGAAAGCTGATGAAAAATCAGACACTTGAAAGAATAAATGGAATAAAGAACAGCAGAAAATATTGAAAATCATTTTGAATGCTCACTTCGTAAACAAAGTTACAAATGTTCCTCTCTGGTGGATGACTTCAGGGGATTCTAGCACAAGGAACAACAAATTCAGCTGACTTGCTGTGCTTGTAGAACAGTGCCAGAATCCCAGTACTATATATCCCAGGTAGAAAAGGGAGATTGACTGACCTGTAGAGCAGCAAGACACGGGGAAAAACAAATTTTCTGTATTTGCTGTCCTTGACATATTCCAAATCCCCACTGTTCTGGCTAAGTGAACTCTTGCTAAGATGAGAATGCAACAAATCCTGACAATTCTTACTATTGCCAAAATAATTCATATCTCAGTAAGTGACAGAAAACCAGGCTGTTATGGTTAGTGATAAAGTTTAGGGCACGATATACAACTTTAAAGACACTTCCCTTGTCTTCACCTATCTATCTAATCTATCTGTCTATCTATCTATCTATCTATCTATCTATCTATCTATCTATCTATCTATCTATCTATCCACACATACATATATAGTATGATATTTGATTATGTCTAATGCTACTGTACACTGCTCCTCATTTATGACCATCAGCANAAGGAAAAGAAAGCTCCCTGCAAGCTTTCTTTGAAGAAGTGGTAGTAAGAGAGAGTGTTTGGACAAAGAAGGAAAAAGAAAAAATGCTGCAACCACTCTTACTCAGAGACTCCTGCTTTTTTGAGGTAAAAAAGATCAAGAATTCCTCTGTGGTATTCCAATGAAATTTTCTTCTCATACTTGCTTTTCGAGAAACAAGGTCAGTCTTTCCATATCTCTTTCTAAATGAAAGAGATCTTTTGCTCACCTACCCAACACTATAGAGCTCCTGAGACCACTGCATTATTGATGATGATGTTGCAGACTTGCACCACAGCTTTGCCCTGTTCTTCAGAATGATTTCAAGGCAATCTCTCCTTTGAGTCTGTTTTTTCAGTTCAAGCCCTTCTCTCTATAAATCCTCAGAAATCTCAGGATTGCTTTCTATTACATGGGAAATGATAATAAGAAAAGAAAAGAAAAGAAAAGAAAAGAAAAGAAAAGAAAAGAAAAGAAAAGAAAAGAAAAGAAAAGAAAAGAAAAACTAAAAAAACCCCAAAGCACAAATGAACCAAAATTCTTACACAGTGAGAGATAAATGAATGTCTTCTCCAGAAATATGATGAAGCTCTCAATGCAAAAGTATAAATTTCTGTATGACCTGGCTTTTGGAAAGTATGCATGGCATTATTCTAAACTACTGATAAAATTACATATGTTTAAGGTTCTATGAAAAATAAAACCCTGAAGTTTCTCATAGCTCAGTTTTTTCTCCTTAGCATCAAGTTTTTAAGCAGAGTTGATTTTTTTTCCATCTGATCATAAACACTAGTAGCCACTGGAGCACCAGCCATGAGAAAAAGGACAAGGTGTACACAGCAGTTTTCTCAGATACTGAGCTATGGGTTGTGAATTGACTTTCAAAGCAATGACCACTCATCCTCACCACTTTCCCGGACTGTTTCAAACATTCAAGGTTTCCATTTATTTTTAATATCAAATCAACATGCATTGTAAGTTGTCTGGCAGAAAGAGGCAATCTTTTTAATCAGCGTGTCTGTGCCACCATGATAAAATCCCTGGAAATATCTATAGTAAACATATGAAAAAAACAAGTTATTTTTATGCAAATAATTCCTTACTTCAGAAACAAACTTCTCTTCCAGGACACTTTGTATCTATTTTCACTGAATAACAGCTGCCAATATTTTATGGCAAGGCTAAAAGCCTGTCTTCAGGTGGATATTTTAAGGGCTCCAAGCAGAAAAATATAGCACTTCTTGAGAAGACATGCACTGGCATTTTTGGGTGGTTGCATATCTGAATAAAATATAATACAAGGTCAATAGAAATGACCTTGTATTTTTTTCCATCATTAGTATCTTCTTGCTGTGACTACATGGATTTTATATATATTTTTTTTTAGTCTTTATATTCTGATAGTCTTTCCTGTAATTTTAACGTATTCCTGCTTCTGCAGAGATCACAGAAGAATAAGTTGCCAGTAGAGAAACCAGCTCACTTTTTTTTACAAAAGAAGTTAAAAATGAAGGAAATTATGACAGTGCTTATGATGTGCTAACATAATGAAAAGAAAATGTAAACAAACAACTCCCACTCACTAGTATGATGATAAGTCAAATAATGAGGATGACAGTTTGCATGTTAAATAAAATATTATAAATAAAAAGGCATATATTTTATCTATTGATCTCAATTTAAAAATTTACAAGTGCCTGTCTTTACACAAAACCCCAAATAGACTTGTGTTTGTTTTTTAGACAGTGTATGAAATGAGAGCTAGGAAAGCAGGAAATTAGTTTTTAATGCATTTGTTAACTTGTTCAACTCACCTTTCATACGCAGAGATGGTTTGAATTCTTATCTGAGTGCTGTTACCTGTGCTCTCCTGAGCATCTTCTCAGACAGCAACTTATTAACAGTTATGATAAACTCCCTAGGAAGATTGACAGAAAATGTATAAACTACCGTTGAGAAAAAAATATTTTCATACATCTTCTAAAACACCCTATTCTCTACCTCCATCTACTGGAGAATTCTTAACAACTGATTGTGAAGGTTTTTCTAATTCTTCCTCAATGCATCTGTTATTTTCAAGGAAAGCTAAACCCCCGTTCAGGGGAAAAAAAAGAGACTTCAGGCTATCTCCCTCAAAAATAACATTTTCAGTGTAATCATTAGCTCAATCACTTCTGTTTGGATATAACCATTTTTATAATAATTTAAAGTTTTAAAAGATATAGTAACCTAAATTAATTAGTAAATTTTTTCAAAAAATAAAAACAAATGGAAAAGCAAAACAAACAATCAAACAAAGCCCCATAGCTACACCTATAAGGCAGTAGAGATTCCCTAGATACCTTCAGCAGAACTAGTGAATTTCCCTGCATTCCAAGATTTCCATAAATGTGAGGGTCTATCTATATTAGTAGTGAATTTAATTCAATAAAGAGTACAGCCAAACAAATAGTGCTGAGGACCTTGGCATCTACATTGCAAGCATTTCCCAGTGTTTTATCCCAGCCCAGTCATAGGCTGATTCTGTGTACTGAAAACCCTTCAGCAGATGAAATTACAGCTTTTTCCAGCAAAGTATAATTGGAAAGGTGCCCATTGTGTACATTTTCAGATCTCTACACGGACAGCACTTTAGCACAGAGAGTAAAAATGAGCAATTTACTGAAAAATGGACAAACAAGGGGAAAATGACCCTTCTGGTCTGAACCATAATGTATAATGCAGCCATGCTGAGAGATATCGCCACACAAGCAAAACTAAACCACTCACAACCTATCTTTTGCTCTGTCATTTGAAATTCAAGTTTTGTTTCCAAAGTCCAAGTGAGCATGTTTGCAACCAGCTCCCTTTACAAAGCCCAGCAGCGTCACTTCCAGCATAAAACACAGTATTCACTACCACCATGACTTAGTACTATTGTTGGAAGAGTTGAAATTATATCATTGGGTGTATTTTGGACAGAGTGGGAGACTTGTATTACATGACTTCCTGAAGTTCAGGCTACAAGCCCCCATCCTCTGTTTTCCAAGCAGGGCCTCCTAGATGAGCAGGACACAACTACTTTTGATGAAGAAGGCATGATACACTGATTACCCCCATTATTATTATCCCAGTTATGATTATCTCCTGTTGAAATTGAATCACTTTTTCATAAAGGAAACCAAGGCTCAGAGAACTAGAAAGAAGTAGGGGAAAAAAAGAAAAAGGAAAAAACATTGAAGGTCTCTATAAAAAAGGATTTTTTTAATAGAGAGTAAGGATTTTTCTTTTAAATACCATGAAATAAATGACTTCTATAGTATGAGGCATATGAAAACAAGCAAAAAATTGTCAATAATTTAGCTGAGTTTATTTCATTATATAGCATAGAAATCATATATTTAATTGCAAAAACCTAATGAATAATCATTGAATAATTATTGATACTGCTTATAGTTTGCATTTTTACTTACAAAAATAATTTTAAAGAAATAGAAGCATATGAAATTATGTATGAAATAGAAGTATATTAGCCAGGTCATATTCCAATTACACAGAGGCTACTTAATTCACAGAAACTTATGGAAGTGTCAACATGTAGAAAAATTATGTGCTAATTAATGAGCTGATGGAAGAATCTAGGAAAAAAATGTCATACAGAAGTATTAAAAAAAGGATTGCATTACTTTCAAAGTTGTTTTTTGTTGGTTGTTTTTTGGCTTTTTTTTTTTCTGTTCAGTTAACATACTAACTGTATGTTACTACACTGCATATCCTAGAGGCCTGAACCTTCAAGTTTCAGACCAAGTACTTAATCTTAGCCCTGGGAACCACTGACTGGCTTAATTTCCAAGATCCAGTTTGTAAAAGGAGGTGAGAAGCTGGTGTGCTCTGAAGTTTCTCTCAGACATTGATTTAGGATATTGCCATAATATCCACCTGGGGCTTAGCAGTCACTCAAGCTTGGGAAGTGGAGCTATAACTTATCACTACTTCCATTAGAAAATTTGGTTTTAGTCACTATTATTATGGTTAGTCACATTATAGAAGCACTTGTGGATGTATGTTGTAGTATTTATCACTATTTATCACCCCTCCCCCCCCCCTTTTTTTTTCCTATTCTTTGTAAAAAAACAAGTTTTCTAAAGACCCATTTGAGTTCAGGAACATCAATCCTCCAAAAGGAGTTTCAGAGATGTCAAATGCACCTGCAACAGGCAGTAACAACCACAATTTACTCCTATCCTTTTGTCTGCAGATGCTGTTTTCTTATATTAGCAAGTACTGCAATTCCTTCACAAATCACTGTGGTCATCTATTGACTCATACCCCTCTAAACCTACAGACACTGCCATCAATGTACAAAGGCAGAGTGAAGAAAACATCATCAAAGTACAATAAAAGCAAGAACAGAGGGCATCCTGTTCTCCACCTCTCTTTCCAAACCCTCAGCTGTGATTTGAATCTGAAAGCTATTTAGGAGAAAACATTTTTTCTCCTTGACAGGCTAGAAAGTATTTCGTGTGATTCATGACTTTTTGGGTGACAAGACACTTTGGAGGTGTTTCTGAAGAGCTGATTAATATAATTGGAGATTTTCCTCTTGGTATACATGACTGAGGAAGTTTAAACTAGATTTATGTTGCTTCTTGAAGGTGGTGTGTAAGCTTACTTCCCCTCTCTTTCTTCTTTATTGGTCTACTTAAATGGAAATGCTGAGAAAGCAAGATCATAATTCAGCAATTCACAAGTCATGGCATACAAATATACTGTGTTCTGTCTCACCAAGTATATTGAGGACTTAGGAGTTCAATAGGAGAGACCCAGTATCATCAACTTATCAAGCATTTCAGACATGTGTCTGAAAATATATTTGGGTCTTACACCAGATGTCATTGTGTGTTTGTTCTATCAAATGAAAAATAAACCAAAAAAAACCCAAAAAACAACCAAACAAAAAACCACAACCAACTAATCAACCAACCAAAACAAAATGAAAAAAAATCCCCACACCAACCAACCAAACAAGCAATGAAACAAAAAAAGTCATAGCAAAAAACAATTGATGCCATGGAAGGCTGACCTGAAACAGAGACTGGACAGAGCTAGAGAATAAAGTAGGTATTTATTGAAAGGCCTCCAGGATCCACCTTGGGTAGGACAGGAACCTGACCAGGGCTACAACCAGGGCAGACCAAGAAGTGCTGGCTGATCACAAGATCTTACACTTTTATAAGTTTTGGTCCATTTACATATTGGGGTTTAATTGTCCAATTACAGCTTCAGGCTGTGAGGTCTCATCCTTCTTGTTTTCTCTCTTCAGTCCATCGTTGTTTATGCTGTTGGGCTGAAAGGTGTCCTTGGTTCCCCACGGGAAAAGGATTTGTTTTGTCTACCTACTCTGTGAAGAGAGCTTACCAGCACTTAATATGAGGCTCAGAACTACATCCCTGGGCAGCACAGAATCTGCAAATATGAAAGCTAAAGCTTAAGGCATCACAATAGTAAAACTTTAATTCATCTATAGAAAAGGTGAGAGCTAAAAGACATTTCTTTAATTATGCCATTTAAATAATTGCATGTAAATTAATTAAATTATGTGTAAATATTCCTGTATGGATATTGCGGGATATGAGAGCATTAGAGAACAGAAAGAAATATTTTTCCTAACTCACAAGGACTGAGAATCTATAATTTAGATTTCATTTAAACTAAAATGTTCTTCCAGGAACCTAACTTATAGGAAAGTTATTTAATGATTTGGATTACCAGTTCAGAAGAATAATAATGAGGCTTGTTTTTCTTACTGTCCCTCATTCCCTTTTTAATTGCCACCATAATTTAACAAGATGTTATGCTGGCAGAATTTAATTAAGCCTCTCAACAATGCCATCTGGTGGAGTTAAAACTAAATCATTTAGAGCTCATATTTTGCATCTTAGCTCATATCTTGCACTGTACATGAATATGTACAGGCAATATAGGGAACAAACATGAGAAACTGGAGATATGCATGCAGTGACAGGGCTTTGATCTCATTGTGATTATGGAGATGTGGTAGGATAGCTCTCCTGACCAGAATGTTTTGGAAGTCTGTTGGTTGAAGACATGGTTGCAGCCTTGATCGGTCATGGCTGGGGGAAGGCCACAAAACACAAAGTTCAATGGGTTAATATACATTCAGGTTCAGGTGGGAACACCCATTACCTTCCCTAATGGGGAGAGTTTAACACTGTCTGATGTAACACTGTGGATCATATGCATATGAAAGGTACTCTGAGATAAAATTTACAGGAACAGAAGTATTTCAAGAAAATAACATCAAAACCCCCTTTCTATAATCCCTGTATTGTCTCTTGCATCAAATTCCTGAGAAGGACCTGTGGTCATTTGGTCAGCTAAAGAACAGAGAGGAAGGGATTAAGTGATATTATTTGGAGAGTGTACAAAAGCCAATGCTTCGCTGCATTCCTGTATTGGCAATAAAAATGTGAACAATTAAATATAGTTAAATATTACACATATAAATCATCAGTAAGTAACTGCTGACAGAGTTCCAGAAGTGCCACAGTAGTTTTTGGGTACGCCACTGCTTTGCTACTCTGCCTTAATTAGTTATGTGAGAGGACATGGTTTCTCAGTGCTAGATTGCAGGGAATGTTGAAGTCCACCATGGAACTGGGCTGAGAGGATTTTAACCAGCTTCTCTGCAGTAGTGACAGAACAAGGGATGGTGGTTAACACTTGGAAGGAGAAAACACAGTAGTGACAACATATGCATGAGCTAAACATGAAAAGGTGTGCAGAGCTGCAAACCTAGGAGCCATATACCAGGAATGTGGATCAGGCAGCCATAAGAAAAACACTCTGGAAATAATCCGATGTTTTCTAAAAAAGCCATTATGCTGTCAGATCATGGAAATTAAACTACCAAAAAGCAGAGCAGGACATGAAAAATTCTTATTCTCAGATGTTATGGAGATGCTAAATCTTACTTATGAAATAAATAGAGACACCACAAGGGAATGTCTCAGTTCCTTCAGGGAAGGTCTCCTAAATATATAGATATGACAGGAACTGATTGAGAAGTACAGGTGAAGCTGACTTCTGCTATTGAAACTAATACTAAATGCTAGGAGAATTATGGTACAAAACCTAATGTGACAACACATTTTAAAGATATCAAAAATATTTTGCCATTATTTTGGTAAGCACCACCAAAAAAAAAAAAAAAAACCAAACCAAAAAACCAAAACCTGTGCTTTCTTTGCAAAAAATAGTATTTTAGTATGTGGTAACATTGAAACCCTGGAAGCTGAGAATTTCAGGCTTTCTGTTCTAGCAGGCACTGACTCTCAAGCAAGCACTACATTTGACCTGAGGCTGTGGAACAGGCTTCCAAAATTGAGTGATAGCACTGGGATTATGGGTGTGTAGTTTGAATAGAAGTGTGTGACACCACAGGGTGCAAAACTTAGGATTTAAGATTTTAGCATATACTAATATATAGAAAGCAAGATTGAGGATTTTGTGTGTTGGCTAAATTCTTCTCCTTTCACCTTCTTCTTCATGGGTTTGGGTGGTGTTTTCTAATTGGGTGAAAAGATCTGCATTGAAGACCTTTGGTGGTTAGTTATTGGGTTAAAAGCAAATATAATATAGGTGTGATCTTGCTATTGGACAAATTATGCTTAAGAGATCGTGGACAGAGTTAGAGACAGCCATTTTCTACCTTGTTAGCTAGAGCTCACAACTCGTGAGACTGTACTCTAGATAAGAATTAATAAACAACTGAGTCTGAACACAAGAAAACTGCACCTCCTGTGCATTAATCCTGGCTCTAACAAGAAGAAAAGAAGATAAAAACCTCACATGGTAAGATGTGTAACTTAAAAAAGTAAACTCAAAGGAGAAAAGAATAAAGCAAAAAGATTTTTTGCCTCTTGTGTCCTTGCAGACTGGTCCTTTGTTCCTAGCTTGATTTCAGCCTGGAAATTCAGTTCCTTTTTCCTCTGTTTGGTTTTAGGTAATCCCTTCTGGTTCCTAAGCATTCTTTCTTTATCACATTTTGATCTTTATTTTCAACGGTATTTTTTTAGACTTTGTTGTGCTGCACACCCGAGAGATTTCTTTTCTGTCGCCTTTTTAGGGTAATATAATATACATAGTGTCATATAAATAAAACACCACAGGTTGAAAGAAGTTGAAGTGACTTGCACAATAGGGTGGTTTTGTCCTTTCACCTTCTGCAACTGCATCAAACTGAGAAAGTCAAACAGGGCTGGCAAAAAAGAACTGTATAGTTTGGACATTGACTATTCAGAGAGAAATAGATCTTCCCTGACTAAGGACTTACACAATCAAGTTCTTTCTGCATGGGGAGATATTAATACAACCATGGAGTGCTTATTTAATATTTGCTAGCAATGACAGCAACCGTGGACAGCAAAAAGAGGATTTGACAGTCATCTTGTGAGGGCAGCAGTCCTGCGACACTGTTTGAGACAGACTGAGATTGCCAAATTTGGCACAAACAGTGCACCACAAGGCGGAGTCCTGGCTAGCTTTGACCAGTGGACTTCAAAGGTAGATCAGAAGGCTTTACCCTACTGAGTCCTGTGAGAGGACACTTTGCCAGTGTTAGGTTGCAAGGAACAAGGATGCCTTCCCAGGACTGAGCTGGGCTAGTTGTCCACCCCGATTCTCATGCAGGTAAACTCCAGTTAGGCACTGAGTCACTTACTGAAATGGCTGCAGTAAGGGATGGATAATCTTCAAAACACCAGAGAAGCAAGAAGATTGATGAGTTTTTCATAGAGGCCTTGGAAGTCCAACAGCCTTAGCCCTGCTTTGTTAGGAGAGAAGAGCTAATACTGCTTGAATCAGTAGAGCTTGGAAACTATTAGGTTGGGGCAGGCTGAAAGACTGGCTTTTCAGGCAACAGGAAAAAAGCTTTTCTGCTCTTGCAGAAGTGCTCATGCAGAAGAGGAATTAAGACCTTGTAATGGATAAGCAGGAACAACTTCCACTAGGAAAGGCATATCAGGATACCAAGTATGATATGACCCAAAGACAGGGAAGTCTGTGATGCTGTTTAGAAACTTCTTGCTGCAGGGTAAGGATGGGATAGTAGTGAAGGCACCATTTGCTCACTATCTGACGTGTCTGAGAGGTTTTGCTCTTTGTGAGGGTCTTGTATCCAGGATGTTTGGAGAAATTAGCAAGGCCTTGGAGGAGTGCTTCTTGCTTCTCATCCATAGGACCATTAATGAGACCACCAAAGTAAAGCTAAGCACACCAGGGATAAGCATAGGGTTCTGAGTGAAAGGGACAGTGGCAAAGTTTTTCATACGGGGATGTTCTTGTTTCTGTCAGACAATTGAAAAGGAGTAGGTGCAGCTGAAGTCTGCCAGTAACAGAATCACACAGAATTACAGAACCATCAGGGTTAGAAGAGAACTTCAAGGTCATCCAATCAAGCCATCAACCTATCACCACCATAACCACCCCTAAGCCATATAGCCAAGTGTCACTTTCAGATGCTTCCTGAACACTACTAGAGATGGTGACTCTACTACCTCCTGGAGAAAATTATTCCAATGCCTAACAAACATTTCAGTGATTTTTTTTTTTTCTGATCTCTAATGTAAACCTCCCTGGGTGCAAGTTGAGACATTTCTTCTCGTCCTTTCACTTGAGACATGGCAGAAGAGATTGACCCCACCTCACTACAACACCCTTTCAGATAATTGTACAGAGCAGTGAGGTTCTGACTGGGCCTCTCCTTCTCCAGACTAAACAATCCCAGTTTCCTCAGTCACTCCCCATAAGATGTTTTCTTTGACCCCTCATCACCTTTGTTGCCCTTCTCTGGACACAGTCCAGCACCTCACTGTCCTTTTTGAAGTCAGTGACCCAAAACTAAGCACAACACTCTATGTGTTGCCTCACCAGTGCCGAGTACATGGCGGCAGTCACTGCCCTGGTCCTGCTGGCCACACTAACCTTGGTACAGTCCAGGATGCCATTGGCCTTCTTCATTGCCTGGGCACACACTGGCTCACATTCTGCTGCGCATCAACCAACACCCCCAAGTCGTTTTCTACTGAACAACTTTCAAGCCCCTCTTCCTCGATGTCACAGCACTGCATGGTGTTGTTGTGACCCAAGTGAAGGACCCATCATTTTGCCTCATGCAGTTGTCCTTGGCCCACCAATCCAGTCGTTCAAGATCCCCCTGCAGAGCCTTCCTACCCTCAAGCAAATCAACGCTCATCTAACCTGGTGTCATCTGCAATCTGACCAAGGGTAGACTCAGTCCCCTCATCCAAATCATCATTAAAGATGTTAAATAGGACAGGCACCAAAACTGAGCCCTGGGGAACACCGATAGAGACAAGCCACTAACTGATTGAGGAGCTGGTGTCAGATGCCAGTCTTTGTGGTCTCAGGACGCCTTCAGAGTATTAAATTATAGGACAAGAAGAAAATGCAAAAACTCTTTTCAGTGAGAGTGATCAAACACTGGAACAGACTGTCTAGGGAGGCTGTGAATTCTTTATCCCTGAAGAATTTGAAAGGGTGAAAGGACAAATCCCTATACAACAACATTCAGGTTTGAAATATGTCCTCCTTTTACTGATCTAGGACTGATGTCTCTAGGGCTCCCTTTGAACTGGAATTATAGTTCTGTGTTCCTCCAAAGAGCAAGGGAAAGTCAGGTGAAACTTGCCAAATGGAGGAGGCTGCCCCTGTCTATTGAGAGCAACTAAACTTTGAGAGAAGGTTCAAGAAAAGTCAACAGTCCGGAGCAGACAGAATTAACAGACATGAAGCAGATGAGGCTTCCACCTGCACCTCAGCTGAGATGTTGAGAGGATTAACAAACTGTCAGACAGGTTTGAGTGGTGTGGAGAAAGTAAACTTGCTAGGGCCAAAAGAGGATTTTTAGATTTGGCTGTCAGCCAGAAAATTACTTTTTTTTTTTCCTTGACATCAAGCCTAGAAGCAAAAGTCTATGTCTGCAGGTAGGGAAAAATCTCACTAATTTTAAGCTCATATCTTGGAATTGTTTACTTATAAAGAAAAAAATTATACTAGTTTACCTTTTAAAATACAGTTATTAGATTTATTAAAATAAAATAATTGCTAAAGAACAATATTTTGGTTTTGTGCTGAATTTTTAATTGATTTTTTTTAATTCCTTTCTTATCTTTTACAGTTTGTCTTTAAATAAATAAATAAANCTTTTACAGTTTGTCTTTAATAAATAAATAAATAAATAATTGTAATTTCAAGGAAGTTGCCCTGAATGAGTTTGAGTATGATCTCTCATGTTGCAGTGCTTCAAGTGTGAAAATTTCTTAAATGAGTTTAATGAAACTTCATGGCAATATAATTTAAAATCTACTTTATACTGTACTGGACATGGAAAAATCACTTCATTTGAGTTTATTTGATTGTTTACAAAGTATTTATTTTTTATTTTGAAAACATGGAAGCATGAATCTAAAGAAATTGCACAAAACCATTTTCTACAGAAAAGTTGGCTGAATTTAGTAAACTATGATGAAATACACTAAAATCAATAGGGATTTTATTTCTCAGTTGGCTTGTGAAGTTTTTTTTTTCCTCTTAAGATATGCTTGAGAAACAACATGACCACTAGAGGGCAGAGACGGATAACTTTTTAAATACATTAACCATAATTCCTTCTAGAGGTACTATTTTTGTGACAAGTTAGTAATTTTGGACTGCAAATGAATTCCTGAGCTAGATACTGACTAGAAAGGAATGAAAGACCAATTCAAATTCAAACATTCATTTGAATACCGTTAATTAAGGTATGTGAGTCAAAATAATTTTAAAAATTACTGGGGACATAATTTCAGATAATTGCAAAATTACCGATGAGACATGCAATCAGTAATGGAACAAGATGATGGGAAGAAAATATATGAGCATGATAAAGCAATTGTGAAAGGAAATAGTAATGCTAACTGGGGAAAAGAGAAAATAGTATTTCATATGTCCTGGGGAGTGGGGATAAAAATTGATACATATTGCTATATTTACTGAAATAAAATGCAGTATTAAAAATTTGTATATAGCTTATTTCATAACTTGTTAGCATATTCATACTATTTTTATGCAGCACATACTTCCAAATAACTCATGTACATGCAAATATATAAATAAATGTGTAAATGCTTAACATTGTGTCCTGTTGACTTCTTAAAATTTTCTCACATGCTACATTAGAAAGAATGTAGCCTTTTAATCACATTTAAACATGCACTTAATTATCTTATATTAGCTTATTGATGTCTTCATAAAATGTTTATAATAACTAATTTGACAATGCTAAAATGCATTTTGTAATTGTTAGAGTAAATAGTAATAGTGAAAGTATGAATTTTCTGTATTGCCATAATAGCTAAGCAGTCTTTTTCTGGCTGAAAGTTGGCTCAGGGTTTAAAACATTAAAATTTATTTTCCTGACCCATTTCAATATTCAGTGAAGAGCTAGGACTTAATTTAGTTACCTGAACATAAACTGTTAATATTTTATGAGACAACTTAGACTGTTTGAATAATTCAGAAAGGTTTTACAGCTGTGATGGTCAAGTTATAGGAGAGTTGCAACTTTTGGGAAGCATCTGGAGCCCATAAAGGATATACTGGGTAAACATGGGCATGTATGCAAGCAACAGGACTAGCTCTGGTGTTACACTGAAAATCTGGTTTATAGAGAAAGAGGAAGTATAATCAAGAATTTATTGTTAGTATAAGTAAGATTATAAGAGTCTAATGAGGTTCAGTCTGCATCTAATTGTTGTGGAGGAATAAGAAATAATAATGCAGTTAAATCGTTGTACATACACTTCTTTTGTACCCCTCTTCCTGCTCTTACACTCACCCTTCCTGGGCTCCTAAGAGTCCTAAAGCTGGTGGTTCATTTAGGTTGTATTTGGGAGGGCATTGCCATTTTCAGTCTCTGGAGTTCTTTGTCATGAAAAATATGACCTTCATATTGATGATTCCTTATTCCTTTCAGTAGTTAGGGTTATTTAATCAGTTTATCAGTTAACTGATATTTAATCAGTTAGGATTATTCCTGTATATGCTTGCAAATGCACTTATATGTATGTGCTCTCTTCTCACTGGTTTGCACTTTTGTATTGCAACCAACAATACTATGGATAGTGCCTTTTACTTATCTTTGATATTATTGCCTTGTTCTCTTTGTCATTTTCAAATCTAGTTTTTCCCAGCTGGCTATATGACCTGATGACATCTGTCAGAGAGCAGGAGGAATGGGTTCCCAGGAGAAGGAGCATGGAGCCAAGATAACCCCAGTGCAGACTCTGCCCTCACTGAGGGGTTGCAGCCCCACAGCAGCAAAACAGGGTGACCAATGCAGGGCTGGTGTCAGCAACAGGTCTCCCCAACAGTCCAAATATCCTGAGATGAACACTAAGTGAAAATTCACAACTGAAGTCAATGCAAGACCTCCATCAGTAAGTCAGGAACATGAGGGGACAGAGCTGATCAGAGGCAATGGATGCCCAGGCCTAAGCTGAACTTCTGGGTCCAGAAGGTTTTCCAGGTAAGGCTGACCCAACCCACTGAAGCTTAATGGTGCCCTCAAAGCCCTGAAGCTATAATGAAATCTGCAAATCAATGTGAGAATGCAAATTATGATATCTGCAAGATTTCTAGGGGGAAAATATCCCTTACATAAATATTTAAAACAGACATAAGATGAATTTATGGATGATAACTAATTTGAAGGAGTCTGCTTTTATTTATTATTTCCTTGAAAAGCTTCTCTTTTTTTTTTTTCCCCAACATATTGAGCACATGGTTTTCAAGATTGCAAAAAGTAAAAACAAAGAAACAAAGTAAGAATGAAAGACACTATGTAGTCCTAAAGATCATCAGCTGGCAGCCATGTTGCTGGATGAGTAAATTGGGATCTCCGTTGTGGTTATTATGATTCTGAATGCTTTTCCCAGAAGTAGAAGGACAGAAATAGAGAAATAAGTGGTCTGAATGAAGATAGCTACAACAGCATGGACAGGATTATGTTATAGTATAAATAAAAAGACAATTCTTGGGGACTCAAAGTTCTGAATCCATAATGAGAAAAAAAGGTAAAGCCATAAGGAAAATATTTGAGGATAGAAATCATCTGATTAAATATCTTCTGTGTGTTTTAGTCTGAGAACACCCAGCTGATCTAAATACTCACTAAGAGAACAAGATTATTTTCTGTTCTCCCACATCATAAATTGGATAACTGCAAGTTCATTAACGGAAAAAAAAAATCCTGTTTCATATATGATGGCAACTCTTTATGTAAGGTTTCAGCTTTTGAGTACTTTAATAAATTAAAAAGTGTAATATGCTTGATTAATTTCTAGAAAATATTAAAAATATACACAACAATCAACTGAAAAAAAAAGAAAAGGGAAGGGATATTCTTGTTGAATTACCCTGAACTCAGATCGTTCAGTATCTTGTCTAGCATGTGAGTATATATTTAAAATGAAGAAGTAACATTTAAAGTATCATTAACATACTGTAGTCTACAGTTGTATTTACCTAGTACTGTTATTTATCATAGTAAAGAGAAGATCTAGCAGGTCATCAAAGGCTAATAAGTCAATAAAGTTTTAAACCATTTAAAATATAATGAAATAAGAACAGTTTGGAAAACATTAAGTAGTGAATAACGTAAGACAAGCTCGTATTTCACATTCACATTTCTTACTGGAGGGTGAAAACGATGTAATTGAAAGGTTATTGACTCTTGACTTTGTATTTAACCAGCCAAGTTGAAGTTTATCATTTATTCTCTTGCAATATTACAGCATGTCATTTTCCAGTTTTCCACAACATTTCAATTATTTAAGACCTCACAGCTATTTAAAAGTAGATAATCATAATTTATCTTTCAAGGCCAGGTTGGATGGGACATTAAACAACCTGTTCTACTGGAAGGTGTCCCAGCTTATGGCAGAGGGGTGGGACTACATGATCTTTAATGTGCCTTCCAACCCAACCATTCTCTGAGACTTTCCCATAACCAGTGATATACCATGTGTCATAGATTATTTTTATATTGGGAGTATGAAATACATATACTTTGTGGGATATCATGGTTTAGGATGAAGTAGTGTTTAAAGATGTAAATTTCCCATTCTTAAAGTAGGTTCAAGTAGTAAATCAATCATTGAGTTGCTGTGAAAAAAGATGTTGACCCCTGAAAATAAATTCATGCCAGGGGTCATCAATTTTAAATTTACACACTCATGTGTTTATTGCTTTTGGGATTGCTAATAATTAAGATGTTATCAGGAATTGATTCCAGATGACCTGTGCAACATCTTTTCTCTTGGGTTTTGCGTGACAGAGTAGACCACTGCTCTTACAGTAGCAATACACTTCTTTAGATGGTTGTTGGAATTTTCCCAGTAGACCCAGTCAGGATTTGAAATTGATTGTGATAGGAGACATATAGATGCAAAAGAAGCTGTTCCAAATAGCTGGCAGGTAAATAGAGGGAAGCAAAACTCGCTATTCCTCAACCTGGTAATTCCTCATTGCTGTATTTGGTTTATACAGCAATGTATAAACCAAATAAGTTATCTAAATGCTTTACTTTGCTACTTATTGTCCTTCCCAGTATTTCAAGTGCTATTTTCTTCCGTTTTTCATATTATATTTGAACTGTAATAAATTTATGAATTTTTTGTTTGATGATACTTTTTCCCTAACAATTTGAAGTCTAGATTAGTCAATTGAGGGAATAAATAATGGTTTTCTAAGTGATTAAAATATAACACTGTTAACTGCACATGGACTGTGAACAGTCTGAAGGCTGGAGAAGTTTGTATATATTTTCAAATGTACCTAAAATGAAATATCTTAGTTTCGTGGGGCTGAAACTGAAAAACTAGTAAAACCAGGATATTTTAGTTTAGTAGATTACAGTTCTCAACAGGAAGAAAAAAAATTGCTTCTTCTCTAGAAACTTAAAAATAATATTTGGATTAATAAAAAATGATCTCGATATTTTGAAATCAATACAAAAAGTCCTGAAATTTCCACCGACGGTGTTTTAGCTGAGATGTACTACCAGGAGAGGGTAGTGTTGAGCTACAAATCTAAGGCCGTCTTGCCGGTCTTCACTGAAAGTTCAGTTTTCACTTAAGTCTAGGCACATTATTTTGCTTAAGAAAGACTCTGAAGCTTCCATTTTGACAATTACTTAGCTCAAGGAAGACCAGGACATTTTAAGGCTTTCAAATATATTCTATGTAAATTTTCAGAATGAATAGAGAATGAAAATATTTCTCTGTTGATTTTCCACCCTTCCAACCCCAAAGACAAACATTTGAAAATGAGTCATAATAACATGATTATATATTATCAGTGTGTATGCATATTAAAAAAGAAATATAATGAATACCACGGCTTTAAAAAATCATCTAAGTTCTTATAACCTTTTTTCTTTTCCTGTTGAATCATTTTCTTTTCACCTATTCACTTACAAACGAATTACAGATTATGAATGGCAAATGCTATTTGCTGTGGTGGTGTGCAAAATGTGATGCAAAATTAATCATAACAAATTTCTCATATAAACTGGAAAATATGAAAGCAATATTATTTCTGTAGATCTCCATTCTTTACTTGAGAAAACAGTCTGTATCATGGAGTCTTGTTTATAACCAGGAGACACCTTTGCTGTGTTCCAACCGACTCTCAAGTCAACCATACTGCAGCTTAGATCCAGCAGCTTCATGCTGAAATCTGCCAACATGCCATCAGACTTCTGCAGCTTGATCAGTGTCCTTTCTACTAATGAACAGATTTTTGTAGAATTTACACATTATGAGAATCTCATAATATTCAGAACATTTGGTATGAATTTTTTGCCCTNTTTTTTCTTCCTTTCTAGGTCAAGTGTAGAGAATAAAAGATGAAAAAGAAATTAAAATTGCAAGCTACTACTGGGAAAAGTGAGACCGTGTTCAAAGGTAACATATTACTTAACACTCTCTGGTCCATTACTCATTTATAAACTAATAATTATCCAAAAAAAATGCCAATATAAAGATTTATTTCCAATAACTCTGTAGGGTGACCAAAAGCATCAGTAGAAATAAATGGGTGCTTTTCCTGTTTACTTCAACCTTAGTCTTAACGAGGTTTTAGCAGTTGAGGCTCAATCAACATCACCTGGGTTAAAATGGTACAACTGGACAGCAACAATATAACACATAGTTAGCACATTCTTTATCTTTGCAATCATATGGACATATCTATGTAGACAATACTCTCTCTATATATATATAATTTTAATTACGCTGCATTATTTTGCTCTGCAGTCAAAAGTTCAAATTCAGACATTAATTGTTATTTATTATAATTTATTTGCTGTCTGTATAAATAATAAATGACTACATTAATGTTCAAGCTCGAACTGTTCATACTTCCACAATTAAAAAAAGATACAGTTAAAAGCTTGCCGCTATGAAATGCAATTCATATTTATAGGAAATGAAAGAATTAGCATAATGCTGACAGTGTCAAAAAGAATAAAAAAAGTTAACTGAAACATAAAAATAGTTAAAGTAAAAGTTTGAAAACAAAATGCAGCAGCATTGGTAGAATGGAAAAATACACTGTATTTTTTCCTACTTGCATCCACTGAGCCAATAGAGCTTCACTGATTCTGTGTTTTTAATAGACTAGTGCAGTGCATTTTAATTAAAAGATATTTGTTTGAGCTTCAATGATTTGTTTGAGCTTTAGTGATTATTCAAGGAATATATGTGTTTATGCTGACTGGCTGCAAAAGATGGTCCGTATTTTGGTAAAAAATGTATTGACATCAGTCCCTTGAATTTCAATGCTTGCTTATTTTGTGGTTTAGACAATTTGACTATTTTAGAATGAGAACTTAATTTTAGGCAGAACACCTGTGATTTTCAGATTAGGTTTTATGAATGTTTATTCTTTGGTCCATGATTTAGCTGGAAGTTCACTCAAAGTGTCCAGTGCTTTTAAAGTTACATCCTTTGATAATCAAAATACTTTATTTAAGATAGTACATGTCTCATAAATAAAATTATATACTTAAAAATATAAATTATATTCTTGTAAATAAAATTATATACTGAATGTCACAGAAGCGCAGGCAGGTTTTTAAAGAGCATAAACTGATGTCTCAGTGGATTTGCTTATCTGTTTTGCACTCTTTTTTACTAGTTTTGAGTGGAATGGAGATAATTTTCTTTGCAGTAACTAGTACAGGCCTGTGTTTTGGACTTGTGCTGGAAACAGCGCGGATAACACAGGGATGTTTTCATTATTGCAGAGCTGTACTTACACAGAGTCAAGGCCTTTTCTGCTTCTCACATCACTGCAACAACCAGAAGTCTGAGACTGCACAAGAAGCTGGGAGAGAGCACAGCCAGGAAAGCTGACCCAAACTGTCCAAAGGCATATTCCATACCATACAGTGCCAAGCTGGGAGATATAACCAAGGGCAAGGTTGGCCAGGGGGTCCACTGCTCAGGGACCAGCTGGGCACCTGTTGGTGGTGAGCAGTTGTTTTCATTGGCATCGCTTGTCTTCCTTGAGGTTTATTTGTCTCCTTTTTTTATTTTTGTTTTCATTAAAATGTGCTATTGTTATCATTATTAACACCATTGTTATTATTGGTTTTATTATTATGAATAAATAAATATTTTCTTAAATTTCAATAATTAAACCGTTCTCTCAGCCCACAATTTTTCTAACTTTTATCTTTCCAATTTTCTTCCCCCCATCCTGTTGGGACAAGGACTGAGCAAGTGGCTGTGTGGTGCTTAGTTGCTGGCTGGAGTTAAACTGCAACAGATTGGAATAAGAAATATCAAGTAAACTGAATTAATGACCCACATTTTTGTCCTAAAAATGTATAATTCAAAACTAGATTAGGTCATTATTTTAAATTGTGATGGAATCACTGTCTGTTTTGCTCCAGACAATGCATAAATACTATAAATTAATTAAAGATTGGTCTAGAGGCATGTAAGATTGAATAATAACACTTTTTAAAAGAACATGTAGTTAGTTATAATAGTTGTCATTAAATGAACTTCTTAATATATTGGGATTTCTCTAGGCTAATATCACGACTTGTTTAGTATGAATTATGTTACGCTAAAATGGTGTTGAAGAGATTCTACACTATGTTTTAAAATAATTAAAGCATTATTTACATTTCTCCTCATTTTAAAAAACAATACCATGGTACATGACTTTGAATAAAACCAATTGCATGCGAATTATTATGTTTTGAGATATAGCAATCCTGTTCTGAGAATCATTTTAAAGTGATGTGCCTTAAAATTCTGAAACCAACAGAATTTGGATTCCCAAAGCATTTCACAGAATCACAGAACCACTGAAGCTGGAAGGGATCTGCCTAGATAATCTAGTCCACCCTTTGTGGCTCAGGCAGGGTCAGCTACAGCTCTGTGACCAGGAACAGGTCCAATCAGGACTTGTGTAACTCTAAAGATGAAGACCCTACCACCTCTCTCTTGCAACCCACTTCATGATTTGAAGTCATTGCAACATCAAGATGGCAATTTTGGGCATAGTAGGCCTCTGAAAGATGTAAAATGTCAATGGAAAATACAAATTCAGCTTTGGCAAAAATATGGTCATCATTTACACAGAAAACTCCAAAAAGGGAAAATATTTTCAGTACTAAAGATAGATATTTATTCTTCTAATACAGATTATATCCAATAAAGAGCAGTGCTCTCTAAATTGAAAAACATGGTTCATTCTAAACCCCTTTTCCTTATTGTTTCAAAACAAATCTAACTACAAATCTAACTTTCCCTCTTAGAAGAGAGGGAAAGAAATAATTCGTATTTATTCAGTCAGGTTACACTGCACATTGTATTAATTCACTATTCACATTCTTAATTATTAATTGGACTGAGGTAGCAACTACCATGCTGTAAGTGAAGGTGGTGAAAATACCTATCCCTGATGTCATGCAGAATACCAGACCCAGCTACTGTCTCAGCAGCTGTCCTACAGAGAAGCTCACTCCTGCTATGGTCTGTGACTCAGTGAAATCCATATGGCTTTTCACAGGTGCCAGTAGATGGTCGGTTCTTGCTGTATATTTCAGTCAGATAAAGATTTATGGAAAACTCAGAAAATTTATTCAGAAATTGTCCTTATGATGGGTTCTAGACTGCTGCTTTGGCTATAAAATTCCACATGAAAATGAGGCCAATTTGTTGCAAAGATAAAGTGTTTAAAGAATAATTTATTCAAAGGAAAGCTACCTAGCAGGTAGAGTGTAGGGCAATAGATTTTTGAAAGCAGAAATAATGTATATAGTCCTGTCTTTTGTATCTGTTAGTGTCATTGAGAAAAAATAAAGATGTGCAACAACATGATCACAACTGGTGAGATAACTCTCTCAAAACAGTCACTACCTTATTCTCATCTTCTTTAATAGAAGAAGGAGCAGGAAGCTCACTTTTTGTGACCTACTTTCTGCATCTTTTTCAGTGGAAATATTCCTGCTCCTGTCCTTATCCCTCACCCCTGAGGACACTAAATTGAATTTTTCTTTTTTCAGCCTAAAGAGGATTTTCTTCCCTTTTACAGAAGAAAAAATGTTTGATTCTGCTGTACTAATATTCTTCCAAGAAATCCCAGCATCTGAACCACAAACAACAGTCCAAGGTAAGATGCAGTCTTACATGAATTAAAATTCCTATTCTTACCTCAAAAGTGAAAACAAAGGTCCATTTGGTCTGCATTATCTGACTGCATAAAAGCAAAGCAGGAGTCCACATCTGCCTAATAAAAAGTAATGCTAAATAAAGTTGTATAAGCCCATATCTCTTTTAGAAAGAGAACCATGTGAGTCTGAAGTCATTCCATCAAAATTACGAGGTAAGCTATTGATATAACATGCTGAAGTGATTAAAAAAAACCTCTCAGTGCATTTCAGCATTTTTTATGCACCTCAGGTATATATATATTTAAAGAGAAATCTGACATTCTGAAAAATGATCAGAAAAAAATGTCCTTAGATATAACTATACACTTTCTTGAATAAAGGGAAATTTGCCTTAAACTCCTATTTTATTTTTTTTTTTAATTTAGGAAATGGTATGCTCCTTACTCTGTTGATTATAATTTTTTCCTACATAATGTGTTTATTTTTATAGTGACTAACAAGAACCTTACATTTTTTTAAAGTTGCTTTCTAAAAATAAATGTCTGTTTGAAAATAGAAGCCAAAAAATAAGCTCATTGGCAGATGTGGGTTTGTGTCTTCTTTCCACGTTGACAGAAAGGCTGTGGTGGGTTCTATAACTAATAGATTGGATTTCTTTAATGTGCTCTATTTGCTCTGTGATAACGGTGTGAGTGGAGACAGGGAGTATGGCTACGTGGCAGAATACTAAGCTAAGAAAATATACTCAAGGAGGTAACTGCATGTAGCAGCACAGATCTGTCACACCTTTCCTGAGTTGTATCTGTGGCCAGGTGTATTCAGATTTTTACAGCTTGTGTACTTCCAATTAGAACCCAAAACTCTTGCAGTCTTTCACTAATCCATGCAGCAGCTTCACCAGGGAACAGTGAATTTACCTGCAGACTTTTGGGAAGTAAAGCCAAAATAAGGAGTTTGGGGTCCTTTTCCAGTTCTACCACTTCCTGAGAAGTCTGACTACATGGATATGTGCAAAAGAGGAAATGGCCATTATAGATTTAGAGATGGGGAGCTTTATTGTTACCTCTGTGTTGTGGGTTAGCCACCTAAGCAGTTAAGCACCACACAGCCACTTCCAGTCCCTTGTGGGATGGGGGAAGATAATAGAAAAAGAAAAAAAAGAGGGACACCCACAGTTCAACAAAGGAAGAAAAGAGAGGGGAAAAACTATGTAAAAATGGTCACTCCTCACCTCACATGAGTAGGCCAGAGTAGGCCATTTTCTCCTTGAGCAGCAGGTACTTTGCCAAAGTAATGGCCTTACCCTTCACTTTTTCTTGCTGAGCATCACAGTTCATGGTACGGTGTATCCTTTTGGTCAGTTTGGTCAGCTGTCTTGGTTGTGTCCCTTCTCAATTTCTACTCCCAACCTACTCATGGTGGGGCAGAGCTAGAAGAACAGGAAGTATTTACACGGTACAAGTGCTTCTCAGAAGAAGTAAAAAGACTGTCATGTTTATCAACATTGGTTTAGTCACAAATCTACAATATAACACTGTACACACTGCTGTGAACATCAACTCCATGCTGTGATCATTGAGGCTGGGCGTGTCCCAACTTCAGGGACAGAAAGATGAGGCTCACACAGCAGCAGATCAAGGGAACAGCAACCTTTATAGAAAATCTGACTCCATGTTATATACATTTGTGCAAAGGTCAGAGATTGGCTACACAGAACACCACCTCTCTAACCTGGATGGTGGACATGACCATCAATCATTTTTTCTCTCAGAAGACAACTATGTAAACATTCTAAAAATACACATTGTTTGCATGAATCTGCGTGATAAACTTCTGCACAAAGACGGAAAGCAGAAATTTCAGGGCAACACCATGCCAGACAGATCCAGCATACACTGGTACCTGCCAGTTTAGGATAGTTCAGTTCTAGAATCCCAGTGAATTACAGTGACTTCCAGAGTAGTGCATTCCAAAGATTAGCATCCTAAGGTAGACAAGACAAATTAACCCAAATATGCCCATACATTAAAAAAAAAAAGGACAATAGAGTGAAAAACTTGGACTGAATTAATGAACTTTTAGACTGAAAATTAGCTCAAATTAATCCTGTATTGGGAAGTCAGAGTGGTGAGGAGCATGTTACCAGTCATCAAGATCTACTACTCTGTTGGACACTATCTATGACTTTACAGATCCAAAGAGAGTTCTTTGACAAGCGTGCTCACTATCTTCAGTTCCTGTATGTTGCATTCAAAGCTAGAGTTCACAACACAGTGGCTTTGTAAAGGGTATACATTCTTGGAAAATAGGACAAAATATTTTTAAATATTTTTTAAAATATGCTGGATTGGTGAATTTTACTGTGTATGTAGTACCCTCAAGAGAAAAAAATTGAGTGTTGTGTCTATTTACAATCTAGCAAAATACTAAACTTGATTGGCTACTGCAGACTTTACTCTTCAGGTGTTTTTCCAAGTTGCCTGATATAATCTACTTTAGCTGGATTTGGTGGAATAACAGTGGCATGTAATGTGCAATTAGGTTTGGCACGGCACAGGTTATCATGAATAGGCTTAGGCATAGTCAGCATGTAGAAATTCATTTGTGTTTAACAGGATACTGTTAATGTTAAATATCAATGCATTATTCATAGACAAAAGGAAAGAAAATCGTTTTACACAGCAGTTTCAAGATTTCATGTTTTCTTTTTCATGTTTATTGAAAGAGAATAAAAATAGGAATTTTGTAACACCAAAAAAATAAATGTAAACATATGCAAATAGTCATACCCTCTGTTCTGATTATTGATTACTGCACACCCAGTGGTTATTTCTACTGCGCTTACAGTACAGAAGAAGAAAATATTCCATAACTAATTTCAAAAGATTTACACAATTCTTGTAACTTTGGGCTGCATTGACTATTGGTACTGAAGTGAGATTTTTTTTAAGTTTTATGAGGGCTAGGCAGTCAGCTGCTCTCAGGCTTGAAAGTCAGGAAACCTGACTATACTTCAATTGGAATATTCATAACTATAATTTGAAGCTGACCACTCAGAGATGCAGTTAGTAATTAATTGGCTGACTGACATGATTTTAAAAATTGGCTGAATGACATGGTTTTAAAAAAAAAAAAGTATGTAAAACAAAACTAACATATATAAACTTTAAAGTATTTGTTAAATGGATGCTGACAGGGAGCCCAAAATAATCAGAAGGGAAGTCAAAGTCCATAGAAGTCCAGGCAAATTTTATTGGTTTCTCACTAGGTTTTCTCTTCTACATGGACAAAAGATACTTTATCCCATCCAGCTTCAAAGAAAGTTTTGAATGGCTATGTGTTAGTGGAGAGGATCACTTCTATAAACCTACAGTAATTAAGGTCAGTGGACAACAATGCTTCTGGTGTTTCAAAAATTACTAAGAAAAGGGAATACAAATCAATTAGCAGGGATCTTTTTGTGCTGTTATCATGCTACACAATGCCAAACCACGACTCAATTTTTCATGTGTATGTTCTTGGGTCATTGGCAAGCAAAATACATTTTGAAAAATATGCAACTAATTCATCATAACTGAAGATTGCAAGTACTCAGGTGACTTTTTTTTCCTCCAGACCAGTCATCTCTAGTTTTTATTTTTTTTTAATTGACATTCAAATATTGCCAAGTTCAGGAGGAGAGGCAAGGAGGACACGTCTGTTCCAAGAAGTTGATTCAGAACAAGAAATATTTCTCACTTCAATACCAAAATTTATGAACAAGATGAACAATCTCAGAATCGAATAGGAGATTTTAACTTTTGATATTAAACTCTTCTTATATTATGTAGAACTGGAAGTTCTCTGTAGAGGGGTTAAGCAAACAAACAAAAAACCAAACCAACCAAACAAAAAAGAAATCAAGACGTTTCAAGACCTATTGCACAGATACTGAAAAAGGAAACCAAAAATTTCAGAAATGCTTACACATTTTCAGTGATCTGACTTATATAACAAAACAGGATTACTAAAGAGATATGCAAGGGAAAGTACCTTGGATTCATCTGTTTCCACTGAATACTATTTTATTAAATAACTAAGAATCCAATATTTTGTAAGGAATCAAGCTCTTAAATATAGCAGTATAAAATTCATTTTCACACAAGCAGAATATTTAAAGTATCATATGACTTTTTGACTTGAAAAATAAAATATAAAAACTATGAACTTCAATATGCCTTTCTTTGAAATATTTTTTTCAGGGAATGCAATTTTTGCATGATGGTAAATACCAATGCATACAATGTCACATATATGGAGGTGCAGCCTAGAAAGACAATCATATCCTCGGCTGCATAGGATGCACGGCCAGCAGGATGAGGGAGGTGATTCTCCAGGTGATCTTTAAGGTTCCTTCCAACATAAACCATTCTATGAGCCCATGATTTTATGATTTGTTGCAGTGATCACAGTGTCTTGGGAACCTTGTCCCGCTTGCCAGGCTAGCTCTGACACAGCCTGCAGTGAGAGGTACGGTCCAGTATCTGGGGATACCTTCCCGATCCTGTGGGTCCTTGCCACTGTGGCAGTGTAAGCGATGACAAGGAATGAAGGAAGGACTCTGATGGGTAAGCAGCAACTGGGGTTTGTTGATGTCCACAAGGGACCACCTTACCCCCAGAGAGTCTGCCCAACAGAGCACAGATCATCTCTGTGCAGCACCATAAATGCAGGGGAGGGGAAAAGGGAAGGGTACAGTGTGGGACAAATCAGAACAAATCTGGAGGTGGCTCTGTACATAAAGGACAGACAGTGGAACAAATCAAGGAGGCAAGGGAGGGCAGGGAACAACAGGGATCCTGCCCAATCACTCGATGCTCTCCCTGGAACTTTCCAGACACAGGGAGAGGCCCTGAAGTGACTGACAGGACACAGGGTTTGCATAATATAATAATTGACAAATAACATTAACCAGGGTAAACCCAAGAAGGAGTAAACATGGGGGTACAAGGAACAAACCATTATAACTTATACAAACAGCATGAAAGCAAGGAACAACTGCATACATAGAACTGATAAAACTAAAATCACACCACCACAATTTGTGTACTTATATATTAGGTGTACAAATTAATTTTAGGTGTCTAAGTTAATTTAGTTAGAAAATGCATAAGAGTAATAGAAATTCATTCCTTTAACCTGACTGTTTTCTTACAAATTGAAGGTTTTTTCCAGCAGATTTTTCAGAGAATTGCTTCTCAATAAGGGTAATATAAAGAAATTACATGCCTAGAGAATAGCCTCTAGGTCTGTGCATCATTTGTAGAAGGGAATCCTGACCTTTATTTACACGATTGCAATGTGTTGATGACTGCAAAAAGCCACACAAACAGTGTGCAGAAAGTTTTGAGTAGGACCTATCCCAATGCGTAGAAAAGGACATTAGTTCTGTGAGGGAAATAGGTGTTCTGTGTCTGAATTAAATAATATATCAGGCACTGGTAGCTTACATAATTACAGTACATCGCATAATTTTTTTTTGTGTGTGTGTGTGTGTATGTGCATATGCCATGCTCTTAGTTAAATCTTGCTGACAGTTCTTCCATATACAATTTTAATTTATTATATATGTATGAGTTTTGAGCTCCTCAGTAGGCTCTCTTACATGTGAATAGTCAGATGCTACTTAGTGGTTCCAGGAAAATGCTGCCTTTAAGTATGGTATATTAAGCTGTCAGACCTGTACTTATACAGAGTTCAAAGGGTTCATGTTGCAAGAAATATAGGTGAAGAGTTGTTGATACAGACTGGAAGCTTCTTACAGGCATGTAAGGATATATTGTTTACCTACTACATCTTGTTTGTTATCAATGGCTCCTTGTGTGCATTCTGAGAAGTGACGATGAGTTGGGAATGATGGGGAAAAAAATATTTTCTGTCCACCGAAATAGCAAATGCAGATGCTTATTCCTCCTGTTACATTTAAACAATGAAGTTACAAATTCAGCATGAAATACAATTCACCATGAAAATTAACATCTTGAAGACTAATCCATAAGTCATAAACCTGCAGTAAACACAAGCCTTACAGTTTTATATATCAAGGGTTCACAAAATTTAAAATTGTCAGAGCAATTGACGAAGATGATGATTTGATGTACAGGGTACTGTGTACCTGTGTCAAGTGATTCTGCAGATGCTCTTGCAGAATCACATTCTTTATAATAATCTGCTTAATGATTCATAAAATTATGGTAGAAAAACAATCATTAGCCATTTTTATAAACTTGGTTAATATACAGTTTTTGAATGACAAATATGATAGATAAATATTCTCAGTGTTTTTTAATTCTGTGTGCTTAGGTTAGGAAACTCTGTCCTATTTTTAGCAACTGATTTCTGGAAACATTTTTGTGGTCATGTTTTATTGTTGTGGATATCAGCTCAAAAGCAAATGATGTTGTTTTCACTTTTAATGTGAATACCAATATTTAGAGATATTCTCTATATCAAAGTGTTAACACTTGAAAAATGTTCAGTAAAAAATAGAAACAATATGACTTAAAATTCATAAATTCGAAACTAATAAAGAAAATAATGATTTATTTAACTGTTCACAGATAGCTGAGAACCTTTGAACCTTAACAGTAAAAACAGCCTGCAAGTTGATATTGAGTAACAAGGTTCATTAAAAGTAGAAAACTGGAAAAAAAAAAAAAGTGTTGTGTTGAAAAGAATGGAAATCAAATTGCTGCTATTCCTCAGGAATATTTTCTCTTTTTAAAATTTATTTTTGATTATATATATAAGGTATATATATGTGTATATATATATAAATTTTCTATATTTATATATAAAAATTTACACATATGTGTGTGAGTATAAATATAGGACAAGACCTTGACAGCCTTCATCACATGGAACAGTATATTTCAATAGCCCTCTCAAGGTCAACGAGGCCACCTAGAGATCTGTCTGGGTAAAAGAAGTTACTGGAATCTGATTGGTTGGAGGCTGTAGTAAACAGTCTGTATAGTAATCCAAGACACAATAAGAGCAAAACAGAAGTGTTATGCTCTAGAGGACAAATATGCTGGAGCACCACATCTATTGTTCACCAAAAGGTTTTGTGACTCTGTGGCAGTGGATGAACACGGAAGTAGCATTTGCTGCTTATAAAACCATCCCATGCAGTGCATGAGGGATAAGGAAAATCCTCATTGCATGGAATAAACATTTTCCTGTAGCTTTACTGTATCTGCTAGTTACTTGTTTTTGAGCACAAAGAAAATAATACCTTAAGCATGATACATGCCTTTAAAAATGCCCTCCCCCAAACCAGACATTTTTTTATCAAAGCAGTGTTTCATGGAAATACAATGCAATCTCACGTGGAAAGATACCAACACTGTGCTAACATCTGTAAAACAGACAATTGCAACTAACCCAGTCTTCTTCCTGCAGAACAAGATGGGCAGTTTTAAAAAGGGCTGATGACTGTCATTGTGCAAGCATAAGCACTAATATTCCATAATTTTATTTTTCCAAAACAAAGTATGTACGACTATGGTACAAAGTATGTACCACACACTGAGTGAACTGGATTGAGAGCTTTACAGCCTCATTTATATATTCGAATAATTCTGCACTTTAATGTGATAGACATGTTTTCCAGAGAACAAAGTTTCCCTTGTGGTGTGTTTTGTGGAGTCTGTTTGGACTGGAATGCTTTCAGGTTTCTAAAGCAAGCATTTGCAGATACAAACTAAATGCAAGGTCTGCCCAAGAGAACAAGCTGCAAGAGCTGCAGTGGATGTTTACTGTTTTGCAAAATCGGGCATTAATGGTCCTTAAGCAATCTAGAAGATATTTAGCTGAATTTTACTTTCTGAGGCTCACTTAGATAAGGGGAAAAGGAGGTGAGAGAAATTGCAGTAGGAGGAGCTGATCTGTCTCAAGGTGGAGCTGTATCTTGTACTAAATGACATTGGCAGATTAAAGCTCTCTGGTGGGGAAGGGCTTAAAGGCTGAGTCAAAAGCCAAGAAGTCTCTTTATTTACGCCTACCTCCCAGCCCCTGGCAATCTGACTAATAACAAACTGAGCTAACAAGAAAGACTAGAAAGAACAGAGAGAACACAGGAGCAGCTTGCATCTAAAAATCTGACAAACCAAGTGATCAAGTCAAGCTCTGCTGAGCATCTTGTTTGTTTACTGCATCCAAATGCTTGCAAACAGTTAACTATATGCAGAAAAGTCAGCCTAGCTGCGAAGTATGCTGTGAATTTTAATTGAGGAAAAAGGACAACTGCTTACAGGATGGTCTGACGTGCACGGCTGCCTGGAAGATTTTTTTTCAATCGAACGCTTTGTACTTTGTCTTCTGAACAAGGATTTTAACTTTATGGAGCTGTAGTATTACCGGAGCTTGCAGCAAAGGGAAACTCAAAAGAAAGAAAAAAAAGTGTGCATTTTTCAGAGGGAAAAATTACATTGCATGGAAACAGCTGCTCCAAGTGTGCATTACTGAGTGTATCAAGGAGTGCTGCTGCTGTACAGGTAAGAAAGACTCAAGTTAGTTAATTAGCTAAGCACATGAGAATTTCATTTCTCAGTATGAGTTGCATTTATTTTCTGCATGATTTTGTATAACTTTTATGTTAAATGATTGCAGTTTATTATGTATTTTAAACAGCTTGCAGGCACATTTATTCAAACTGATTACTGTGTAGAATATGTGCAGTAAGGGAATGCTGTTTTTGAATCCCTTAGGGAAAAGGAATAGGGGGTTTGGTTTTATTTCCTCAAGTGCAAACGTGGTCTTAAATACATTATCTGACTGTGATTCTCTTAAGGAATTAATAAAAAATCCCAAAGGCTTTTAGAAATTGCTAATTCTTAACTTGGGGCTTTTAAAATCGTCAACATGGGTTTTTTTTTTCTAAATACCTGAATTAAAACAACCAAAGAAATAAGCCCCCAAGCATAATGAAACAAGCTATTTCAGTGTTTTAAAGCCAAACTAATTATTACTTAGCAAGCATGAGATGTCTTTGCTGTAAGGTGACTGCTTCTAGAAGTATTCAACTTTGCCTCATAGAAGGAACTGTGATGTTTTTTAGTCTCGTAGAATTCCTACAGAGTTTAGTTACAGTATGCAGTCAGCAGTGGCTTGCATGAAAGCAGATGAAATGAAAAAAAACCTTTATGTTACCATGTAGAACTTGCTGAAGAACCTCACCACATGAAAAGGTCAGTTTCCTTCAGATTACATTTTGTTGTATTATGAATTATTTCGGTTAAATGTTAATCATCTGTTACATGAGAGGAGTTTCTACTTTACAATAGTAGCCCATTGAGAACTTCATTACATGTTTCTGAGTGTTTAGTAAAAGAAAAAAAAAAGAACTGGAGAAAGGAAAAAATCATACAACTCTCCTATTAATTTTTATTGTGTGGGTGTATATATGTGTGTGTGAGAGAGTTCTGGCAGTGCTGATTACAGAAGTATGACGATGATTAAAATGTGAAGGTTTTCCAATTGGTTACAAATGTTATTACTTTCATCTCTGAGTGGAGGGCTTTCATTTTTATAACCTAATTTCTCAACATGCAATAGAATGCAACATGCCTTACAGATTCTTTTTCAATTTAATTTTGCTTAGGGACTTTATAAGTGTTGTTTGAATTTGATGCGGATTGACGCTGGAATTTCTAATGAGAAAAAGTGCACAGAAATGAAGTTGAATTAGTCATAGTGTAGGTTTAAAGCTGGCATCTTTGTCAAAAGCTTGTATTTTTTACCTTGGGTCACTGGAAAGGATAGTGATGCATGTAAAGCATGAATAAGTCTCTAGCATAATATGATCCTAGAATTATTCTGCATACTTCAAAATAACATCCTGACATGATGTGTCTTATCCAATACTTCTTGGGAAAACAGACTTAAAGGCATATATATTAAACATAGGCAGCTGGAGTTCAAGGAGGGTTATATGACACAACAAAATTATATTGCAACTACTATAACAAAGATAAAAGCTCCTATTTTTAAGGACACTTTTTCTCACACTGTGAACTGCACTTACTACTTCTAAACTCATGTTTCTACTCTCACTTATCAGAAGCTACCAATGGAGAAAAACAAATTTCACTGTGCACACATTTGCTGTTGTTCTTTTTGTATGTGTGTGTGTGTGTGTTTATAATACTCATGCCACAGCATTTAAGTGCCTGCATGTGTAAAGCTTTGCAATCTGTTTCAAGGGAAGCCATGAGAAATAGTGTTTCTAGTAACCAAGGTGCATGATATTTAAAATATGCATTGAAGAGATGCCAAATCATATTGCCACACTATAAAAATGTTCGTGCATGCAGTTGAATTGATCCTTGTAAAAGGTTTTAATCTTTCAGAAACTAACACAGCTGGTAGTGTAGTGACATTCTGTACTTCATGTTTCAATAGCTTAGTTTGAAAGATTCTGACCTTTATTAGATGGATTACTTAAAATCTTGCTTAGTTCAGTCCTCAAAATAAATAGCACACCCCATAAACATTAATGTTTTTTAAATAATCCATTGCACTTTAGGGAACTTTTTTTAATTTTTTTTTTGGAAATGTGGAAATACTTAACTAAAGATTATAAACAGTGATTTCACTCTGCCTTATATATCAAGAGTTACCATTGGTCTTGCTAATTAGGTAGCCTTGACAGAAAGAAACAGAGAATCCTCTAATAGATTGCAGGACAAATTAATTCAAACCAATAAATGACTGATTTTAACATCTAAATTTTGTTTGAAGCTCCATAGCTCTATCATAATGATGGATTTATCAAGTGTTTGAAAGTTTAAGATCAGATTGAAAGGTGATGATTATATTACATAACATATGGTTGATACTGGTGATATTTTTTAATTTGTAAAGCACAGTCAGTTCCATATATATTTCACTGTGGAAATTGATGATTATAATCATTGGGAGAAGTGTAATATTAATCTCAAAAAAAGTTTGGCTTTTCTTGCTTGTTTCTTCTGATATGTACTGCATTGTCAGTTCTCCTTTTAATGTGTATACAAATTTTTCATATGTATATTATACACAAACATTACACTACTCTGTGCTGTGGCCCCACTTTCACCCACAAACTACAACATATGCATTAAAATTTCAGCAAAGAGAGAGGATTATTTTGTCTACTTCTTTTTAGTTTGTGGGTACAAGGATTTCAGAGAAAATACCCTTTGGTTTCCATACATAATGCAGAACTATAGAGAGATTCCCTGTATCCTGACAGAATGGACTTTTGTTCACAACACATTACTGATCCAAATCAAATCTTATTTCTCCTCTTCAGCAGCTGGGTAACATTAAGTTAATCTTAGCAAGACACTCTTTAAATTAGCAGTGCTATGTAGTGACACAAAGCAATGATTTAAAATATTATATTATCTTTGATATAAGTTTCTTGGGACAGTAAATTATTACTGCTGTCCACTGGCAGTCTATACAGTATATAAATAAAGCCAACACACTCCTGATTATTTCCTACTTTGTATAGCAGCATGAAAGTAATGAAGATTTCCCCTTATGACTCTGTTTATTCATTCAGTACATTAAACTAAATATATATTCTCTAATTAGAAATAATTCAAGTGTTTTGCACAATATGATATTGTTTGGAAGGTGAGGTAGCTCAATGACAAGCTCTAGGAATGTTTTCTTCTTGCTGTTGCCCCGGTGGGGGGGGAGGGGGAAACAAAACAAAAACAACCCAAACACTGTGAAATCATGACTCTATTATTTTTCTTTTTCTTTTTCTGTTTTTATTTTCTGGTTTTTGTTTTTGATTTTTTTTAATTTTTTTAATAGAATCTGCTGGACAAGATGAAGCTTTGGATTTTTGTTCTATGGTCAATTGTGGGTGCATCTGATCCTTTCCAATCACAGCCTTCTTTTTCTTCAGTCAAAGGATCTTGTCAGAGTCTGTGTTCCTGTGAAGACAAGGATGATACCATGATTATCAACTGTGACAAGAGAGACATCAAGATGATATCAGAAATTAATGTCCCACCATCACGGCCTTTCCATCTTAATCTGTTAAACAATGGTCTGAGTATCTTACACGTGAATGATTTTGCTGGCCTTGTTAATGCTATTTCTCTGCATCTTGGTTTTAACAATATAGCAGATATTGAGCCTGGGGCTTTCAATGGTCTCAGCCTTCTTAAGCAACTTCATATCAATCACAATTCTTTGGAAACACTTAAAGAAGATACGTTTAATGGATTGGAAAATTTGGAGTTTCTTCAAGCAGACAACAATTTCATCACAGTGATTGAAGCAAGTGCCTTTAGCAAGCTTAACAGGCTTAAAGTGCTTATTTTGAATGATAATGCCATTGAGTATCTTCCTCCAAACATATTTCGTTTTGTGCCATTGACCCATTTAGATCTGCGTGGAAACCAGTTACAGACACTGCCCTATGTTGGCTTTTTGGAACACATTGGAAGAATACTAGACCTTCAGTTGGAAGACAATAAATGGGCCTGTAACTGTGATTTGTTGCAGCTGAAGATATGGCTAGAAAACATGCCTCCTCAGTCCATAATAGGTGATGTTGTATGCAACAGTCCTTCAGTTATCCAAGGCAGCATATTAAGCCGGCTGAAAAAGGAATCACTTTGTCCCACACATCCTGTTAATGAACTTGAAGATCCTTCAGGGTCACTGCCCTTGGTTGTAACCACCTCTATCAGTGATAATCATCTATCAACTAAGACGATTCCTCTCCTGAAAGCTCCTACTAAAGAACCAAGTTTAGTGCTTCATACTTCCAAGCCTACTACATTTCCAGGAATCTCTTGTCCTGTCCCTTGTCACTGCACCAGCCATATGCTCTCAGGAGTTCTTATGCACTGCCAGGAGCGAAATATTGAAAGCTTGTCTGATTTAGGACCCCCTCCTGCAAATCCTAAAAAGCTTATTCTAGCTGGAAACATTATTCAGACACTATTGAAATCAGATCTTGTGGACTATGCCAGCCTGGAAATGCTTCACCTGGGGAACAATCGCATTGAGATCCTTGAGGAAGGTTCCTTTATGAATCTGACTAGACTACAGAAACTATATCTCAATGGCAATCATCTTACAAAGCTAAGTCAGAATCTCTTCCTTGGCCTTCAGCACCTTGAGTATTTGTACCTTGAATATAATGCCATCAAAGAAGTTTTGCCAGGGACATTTAATGTAATGCCAAAACTGAAAGTCCTGTACCTAAATAACAACCTGCTTCAGGCTTTGCCACCCCATATTTTTTCAGGTGTTCCTCTCACCAGATTAAATCTAAAAACAAACCAATTTGCTCATTTGCCTGTGAGCAATGTCTTGGATGAGCTGGATAAGCTGGTACAAATTGAACTTGAAGACAACCCTTGGGACTGTACTTGCGATTCAGTTGGACTGCAAAAATGGATACAAAAATTGAGTAAGAATACCATGATGGGTGATATTTTTTGTAAATCTCCCGGGCACTTAGCAAAAAAAGAATTGAAATCCCTAAACAGTGAAGTCCTGTGTCCAGGTTTAATAAACAGCCCTGCCCTACCAACTCATGCCAGTTTTGTAGTTGTGACGACTTCTTCTCCTACTGCCAGCACAGCAGACACCATCCTGCGGTCGCTTACAGATGCTGTCCCACTTTCTGTTCTAATATTAGGACTGCTCATTGTGTTCATAACTATTGTATTTTGTGCAGCAGGAATAGTTGTTCTCGTTCTGCACCGGCGCCGAAGATGCAAAAAGAAACAAGTGGATGAACAAGTGAGGGACAGCAGCCCCGTTCACCTTCAGTACAGCATGTATGGGCATAAGACCACACACCACACCACGGAGCGCCCAGCTGCCACCCTCTATGAGCAACGGATAGTTACCCCCATGGTTCAGGTGTACCACAGCCCATCCTTCAGCCCCAAGCACACCGAGCAGCAACAGGAGGAGGGAAGTGAGAAGGATGCAAATGATTCCAGATATCTTCGCCGAAGTCTCCTAGAAAGGGAGAACAGTTCACCACTAACAGGTCCAAATGTCAAATACAAGGCTACAGATCAATCAGCTGAATTTCTTTCTTTTCAGGATGCTAGCTGCTTGTATAGAAACATTCTTGAAAAAGAGAGAGAACTGCAGCAGTTAGGGATCACAGAGTACTTAAGGAAAAATATTGTCCAGCTCCAGCCTGACATGGAAGTTCGTTATCCTGGAACACATGAGGAGTTGAAGCTAATGGAGACGCTCATGTACTCCAGGCCAAGAAAGGTTTTTCTAGAACAAACTAAAAATGAGTACTTTGAGCTCAAGGCTAATTTACATGCTGAGCCCGACTATCTGGAAGTCCTGGAGCAGCAAACGTGAAGCGATAATGCATTAGGCTGGGGCCAAATTTCTGTGATTTTACTTTAAGGTGGAATCATTGTAAATAAAAGTGCCTTATAAAAACATGTCAACAGTGAGAACTTAAGCACAGCAGTAATCCTAGGAAAGAAAAACTCAGGGATCACTGTGGGAAGCCATGGAGTTGTGTGCAGGCAATATGTCGCACTCCAAGCTAAACAAGAATTTTGTGTGATTGAACTGTGGGAGGAAGATTGCTTATTGCACTATTCCTCATCATTTTGAAAAGGTGTGTATGTCACTCTCCGTTCCATTCTCTGTTTCCCAACCCATGGAAAAAACTGTTCATTACCTTTGCCCCTTCTTTTTTTTCCCTCAATTTAATTAGATTCCCTTAAAAAAAACCAAAAAGACCAAAAAAAAAGAAAACCCCAACACCTGTGTTTGTATTTATAACCTTAGAGTGTATATGTTAGGTTAGTACATGCACTGCATACCTGACCACTGTCCACAACTACACCTAACATACCTTTATAATAAACATGAAAGGAGTTGAAAAGTTGTCATACTAAATGCCAGTTAAAAAGGAAAAAAAAAAGATAAAATATTTTTGTGTATTCACCCAGAGCCTGCAAATATTTAAGTATTTTACACAAAACTTCATGTGCATTCTGTATCAGTATGTGAAAGGACAAATATGTGACTATGTTTACCCAACATCTTCAACAAAGAAAACTGTAAGCCTTTTGCAACTTTCCCTATCTGATAGCTTTACCTAAGTTTGGACAATCTTTTCTTGAGCTGCTGCTATAAAATATTGTGCATCACTGGTGTTTCAACTCATAATCCTGGGCAATTTGAAAAGCTACTGAGAATCAGCTGTAAATATGTTACTGTGTTTAATAAGTTTGGGTTTTATATATATATATATATACATATATACATATGTATATAAATGACTTCTGTGCTAGCTTTAAATATTCTTGAAGGAAATGAGTTTGCTGTGGCTAGGAATTTCCAAGTGCAAATACAGGTCCTTTTCCACCCTAACCAAAAGCAACGCTCAGACAGAATAACTGCAACAATACACACATGAGGAAGAATAATAATATTTAGGTATTTGTACAAAAATATATTTTCTGAAATTAGAAGAAAATTAAGTGTTGTGGGGAAAATAGGTTACAAACATGTAGAACACTGCAGGTTTATTTTTGCAATGAATTCTTGCTAGATTTATATTTACTATTTATTCTGTATAATTTTGTATTTTTTTTTCTTTCCAACTCACAAGAAAAAAAAAAAAAANCTGATTTTCAGGCTAATCAAGGAACTGCTCTCTATAAATGAAAAAGAAATAAAAAGTTTTTTTAAATGTCTTTTTCTTAAAGGTCACTTTTTAAAGAAGGCAGCAACTTCTGCATGCACAAGTTTAAATCTACTTGGGAATTAAACACAATGATTCTCACTCTTGTCATGTGGACAGAAGCATCTTATCCTGAGTGCAGCAAGGCCATTCCATTTCTGTGCATGACTGACATGGTGCCAAAACACAATTTCTGACCTGCATTTATCTTCCTCCAAGCAAATCTTTTGTAAACTGACTATGCATGAGATTTTTTTTTAATTCCTATTTGTAAAGTGAAAAATCAGCTTAATTACTACATGTATACATATGTATGCTAAATTTAGCATTGAAGTATTGATAAACTCAGAGTAAAAAGATATATTCTTTAATTCAAAATACTGTCCATGTCTTACCTATTTCTATATACAAATGAGAGTTCTTCATATTCTTCTACATAAGTTTCTGACAGAAAAATTTCCTATATTACATATGAAAGTCAGATTCTCAGTTCTTTCAAATTTGCATAGACATAACAACTTTTATGGTGCTATACTAATTTCTGTAGTTTGAGGATCTGACCACATTTTGTCTCTGTTAACAAATCAACTTCCTTGTTAATATTTTTGAGGTGTTACCAGTTTGTTATGAAAGTAAAACTTGTTGGCTCTCAAAAATCAAAATTTCCATTGTTAAAGAAGAAGTATTATTTCTTCCTTCTATATCTGAGAATAATTTATTCAGAAAACCTGTTTATTTTGGAAGATTGTGAAGAGTAAATGTGGTGACAATATATTTGTTTTGTTGTAATCTTTATTCCAGAAAATGAAAGACAATGCTGAGTATTGTTTGGGCAAGTAAGGGTGAGAAAAAAGGGAAAATGTAGGTGCAATAACTTTGCATTAAATTGGTTATATGACACTATTTTATATGTACATTCATATTTAAGCACATGTAAATGTACTTCATGAACATGCCATAGAACCTATGGAAGCCCATGCCTGGATCTGGAGGAGCAACTGGGGGGCAGGTAGGATAGCTTAGAGCACCAAAACAACACTAGATGTCTCCATTTAAAGAATTTAGTTTCATGGAGGAAAAGATTCAAATAAATTTATTTTATGGAATAATTAAAGGCAGTTAAAAATTGAATTTATTTAATGGAAATAACACTAGAAAGCTTTTCACACTGAATCAGACCCATTAAATTATTCTTTTTCAAATTCTCATAGACCTCAGATTAGTGTAGAGAAAAACTCAGAATACAAATGTAAATCAGAATACAAATGTAAATGGTACTTGATAACAGAATTTATTATTTCAGTGCCTTTAATTTCAGTAGCTATTTCCAAATAAAAAATGTGTGTAAAAATAACACCCTGCAATTGGCAAGACATGGGGAAATGGTGATTCAAGCCCTCAGGCTCAGATTTAAGAGAAATAGCTGCAGACTAAAGACAATTGCCACATGCACAGATGTCACTTTGCTTAGCTGCTAACAGCTACTTGGCAGAATGCTGAGGACAACTGTGTGGCAAACATTCTTTTCCCTTGCAGTCTCAAAGCATCAGAAAGAAGAGTGAGCTAAATTAGTGTCAAAGCAAGTCAGCTACACAGCTGTATCAGAGCCTCGCTCAGCAGGATTAGAGACCTTTACCATTTAGCTTTCCTTCAGAAGGGAGAGTCATGCCTTCCACTTTATCAGGACAACTGTGCTCTGTGGCAGTCTGCAACACTGCAAGTGGCTTGGCAGTATCCAGGAATCTCTAGGATGTGGCTCGCTGTCCACTTTCCTATCAACACCTTGCCTACTGGGCTGCCATGTAGTGCTTTTATAATGACAAGAGAGGGGTTTGCTTATTGCTTTCCATTCAGATAATGATTTTTCCAACGATGAGGAAAATTTACACTGCCATAACAAAAAAGGACAAATGTTTGACCTTATATGATCGTTCTTCAGCTAAAGAAAATCATTGTCTGCTGATAAAAATAAAATCATGACCAAAAAAAAAAAAAAGCATCACATAAGAAAAAAGGATGTGATATTTATTTGTAAAAGTTCCTTGGAATATTATAACAACCAGAAATGTGTCATTAAAGTTATTGATGTTTGCAGAAAGCTGGGAAGGGTATTCATAAATTTTCTTGTTCAAACCCTATTGTCATTTTTTTTTTTCCAGTGACAGGCACAGTTAAGTGGTTTGATACATTTTTACTTAGCTAGAATAATGGAGGTTGGAAGGCAAAGCATGTTTGACAGTGTGCAACAAAGTGGATCCATTTTTCTCCTGTCAGCATGATAGTTTAATTGAGTGCAAGAGCAGTGCTTCGTCAAGCACACTGGTGTAAGTGGCTAGGATACCTCGAGGTAACCAACACCACCATTTTTGGCCTCATATTTGAGTGAAGAAAATTTATTGAGTAACACCACAGACCTGTTCCCTAAATAAACTTATTAAAACGATTAATTGCACTTTTCTATTTTAAACTATTTGTATCTTTTCAACGTCATAGAAAACAAATGTATTTCTCTTTCTTTTTCTTGGTGTTACAGGTAATTTTCCTGCAGACTTTTAGCACTGGTACTTGATTATATTGCCTGCAGTGTTGCCTTTCCAAGCTTTTTAAAAGAAATAAAACCCAATCCTACACTTAAATAACCCTATCCAAGAAAGACTATAAATGTACACATCAACTACAGTAGTTGCTTATTCAGAAATGGCCTAATATTTTCACACATTCATTTCCATTTGAATGACAGATCAACCTTCCATCATCTATTCCAGACTGGAGACCACTTTGTATTTATTTTCAGTGATGTGTCAAAACTATCAGATTTGAATATAATCCTTCTTAACTTTCAGTCATTGTTTCTCTGATTGGAATTTGAGGATCAGTGTTCAGCCTCTCTTTGCATGATAAAATTGTTCCTTGTATGACTCAAAATGGAAGATATTTGCCATGTACCACTCACTTACCTAACAAAGAGATTACGAATTGTACAGTATGCTATACTGAAGCAATAACTTTGACCAGGATGGGAAACTAAACTACTCTAGAAAGATCCATTTCTTGTGTGTTAATAAAAAAAAATATTTACCACAAATAAGGCATTATTTCACAGGATAAAATAATAGTGGCAAGAGCCTGAATCTCAAAGTCATCACCAGAAGGAATTCTGGATTATTATTCTGAGGATGTCAATGTCTACAGCAATACACTTTATCAGTCACACCAAAAAAATCTGTTTCATGTAGTTGTACTGAAATCATCCTGACATTAATGACCAAGCAAACACTTAATTCAAAAGATCAGAAACTTTCTTAAGACTGGCACATTTGTCTTCCGTTGAACTCCCTAAGACAGAATATCTGCATTTCCATTAATGAATTTCGTGTTCAGCCGTAGACTGCCCTCTGGCATTACAATCTGTTGCAATTGAAATCTACTCCTTGGAGAGTTTTTTCAATGTATACATTGCCTCCAGTGGTGAGTTCATGTGGGACCTGATGATTGGTGCACCACTGGGGATTTGAGACAGGGAAGATAATCTTGCGTTATAAGTCAAAATAGGGTTTTTTTTTTTCAATTTTCCAAAGTTTAGGATATTCTTGACATTGTTTGAGGAGCCAAATCCTTTTGTTGCTTAAAACAGAAATGAACTGTAGCTGGAATCAATATGGTGAAGTTAATCTCCATATTGAAAAGATAAAGCATGGTGTTTTTCTTTCCTGCACATCTCCTAACAGTCAGCCTTGGCTTTTTGACACAACAGAACAAATTCTAAAGAGCCACAGTCTAATAGAAAGCAGCTAACCTCAAGGAAGAACATAAAAGGCCAGATGCTGTTCAGCTCTATGAAAGCAAGATGTGATGAAGAATTTTTATTTTATTTATTCAACTTCACCAAGATGCAAGAGTGCAAGTACATGCGCACAGTACATTTCATAAAACATTTACCAAAGTTTCATGTTCTAAGACATTAACTTCAAAACATTCACAGTATGTTAATGTTACTACTGGAAGTACTACTTCTAGTTGATTTTTACTTATAGTTTATGAAATGGAATGTTGGCATACAGAAAAGAAGAAACAATATGGTTTCATGTTTCAAGGAGAAATGCTATTGTAACTTCAGCTCTTTGTTTTTGTTGAAAAATTCATCCAGATTATTTCATTTTCAGATACTTTTTACAAATTGAGAATTTTAAAAATTCTTCTCGTTGTGATTCTATGGAAGAGTAAATAATTGCTTTTTTAAATAGAAGGAAATCTGAAACCTTTTATATATGAAAAACTTCTATTGCATGTTAGCATAAACTTGCTTTTTAAAAGAAACTATGAAATTTATTTTGTCAGCACATAAAAGTTAATATTATTTTTAGTTTTAAATTAAGAGACAGCTCAGCATTTTTCCAGTTTTCAAAACTCAAAGGCAACATAACATTTCCATAATGACACATATTTGGGTAGAATGCATATTAAATGGTTCCATTTTAAGACATATTAACAAAAAAAAAAGTTTTCAAATATGATCTTCTACTTTCTCTCATTTTTCCTACTGAAATTGTATAGTGTACTGTGCAAAAAGGAAAAAAAAAAGTACATTTACTAGACAAGAAGACCAATCTAGACAAATTCTTTTGTGTCTTTGTTAAATATCCTTTTTGGACAGTAAAATATAATGGATTCCTAGCCCTGCAGCCCATTATATTTACACAGTTCATGCAGCATGCAAAACTGAAGGATTTGCCCTAACTAGTAGTCTATGCAAGCAGGCTCTTTTGTAAGTGTAGGGCTGTTGCCACGGCACTTTTAAAAAGATCTTTGTGTCAAATACCCTTTAGATATACCTGTTAGATCAGACCACATGAACATCAGATATTTATGAAACTTTACAAGAAGTTCCTAACTTGATATAAACAAAATTCCAGGCTGACAATTCTGGGCTAGTTTATTGGAAGCCAGACATCCTGGAATTTTGTGTACTTGGAGGAGAGTGAAAAACATCCATCATTTTTTACAGAGGAAAATTCTTGAGCAACAGTTAAAGACTTAGATTGCTTTTCTCATCTTGCTCATCTTGAGGTGTTCCGTGTTCCACAATGTTGTATCATATTATTTAAGGATGAACGTAAAACATCACTGAATTGGAAATGTACCATTTAGATGTCATTGTTCACAAAAGGTAAATGTTTCCATGAAATAATAATGAAATGAAGATTAATATTTGGAGATTTTAATTGCCTCATGCGTTACACAAGTGTCTTTAAGTAATGTATCACTTCAGGAGAGATGGGGGGGAGGTGGCATTGCTCTCCATTGATCACTCACACATTTGGATTTCCTGAAGGGAAATGTTGTGCAGAGGATAACTATTTTCATACTGCAATACATGATAGTACGAAGGCTGAATCATATTTTATAGATTCTAAAGTAATTGTTTATTAGAGGCTCTAAGGACTGAAATGTTGTCTGAAGTTGGACTTCTTGCAGTCTCAGATCCCTTGATTATTTTTATTCATAAAAATGACTTCAGAGTATACAGAAGCTTAATTATTTTCCCATATAAAAGTAATCACATAAAGAAAAAAAAAAATCCCCTCTGACTTTTTGATTAATTCCCTGATCCAAGGGAATTAAAGCTAAGGAATTATGTTTTTCAGATACAGAGTGATGCAGAAGCATTTTAGAAATCAATGGTTTTGTCTCCACAGATATATATAGAAAAAAAGTACTTACAAGAGCATTAGGGTGTTGCTGCACCCAGTTTTTTTCCAAACAGCTTAAGCTGGAATTAGACAAGACCAGTGCCTGTTCTTAACTATAAGACCTGATCATATCCTAAAAAATACCTCACAAAATTTATTCTGAAGACTCTCATGACACAGTCTCCTGAAAAACTAAAAGGTACATGTCTGTTTCTTCCCCTCATTTTTTCTAACACCTAAGTATGCTAAGAAGGTCACAGTATGTGTTATAAAGGTAAATGTGAATAGTAAACATCTAAAAGACATTTGAATAATAAGAAAGCCTTCTTCACTAGTGCAGCACTGAGATACAGTACCTAAAGTACCCACAGAACCTCCACCACTTGAGGCAGGATGATGGACTAGACAGCCTCCAGAGGTCCCTTCCAGGGGCAATATCTCTGGTTCTAATATGATTCTGCAAAAGATATTTAGGGTAAAATAGTCTACAGTCTTTCTTTTCTATACACAGTCTTTCTGAATATAAAGTTAAGGAAAAAGGCAATATTCACCAAACACTGTCATGAAATAAAAGCTTTTCACATAATTTTTGTAAGGTACAGAGATGCAATAATGTGAATGCTGCATCAAACAAACAGCACTTCACTGATAGCAGTATATTGGTGATAGTGAACTGTGGCTACCTAAGTTTATTATTAAAAGTGCTTTCTTCCAGAAGAGATGACTTCAGATTTCTAAATAAAACACTGAAACTATCTGAAACACTTGAAGAGTGATCCATTTCTGTACTGGTTGAATTAATGATCCTTGTTTTCTTGACATACTGCTGTAATTACTGGTGTAATTCTTCACTCATTTCAAAGGTAAGAGTCTTAGTTTTTCAAAAGTTCTTCCAGGTTTTAAAAGTATTTATATATTCTCTTTGTCAAAAAGACAAATTACTAAGCAATATATGAGTAATGTATGTTTTGAATTAAAAATATTTTTATATACAAATTCTACTTTAAACCTTTCAAATTATGAAGCCGCATATGGAACAAGACTCTCTGGTCTAAGTGCAGTGCTTCATGCTAATTAGCAATCAGCCTTTTCAAAATCTTTCAATGGTTTGCTATCTGCTACTTGAAACCTGATACTTCCATACAGATTTAAGGCAAATATTTATACAATTATATTTCTGTATTTCTTATAGTCTTTAGGTATCTAAGTTAGCTACTTTTGAAGACTGGATACTAAATGAATCTTTCATTTTTCCTAGGATGGTTGTTATTAAGTTTATTGTATGTACAGGTATATATATAACATACTTGTGTATCTTTGTGGAAACCAAATTTCTCAGACTTACCTAGAGCTATGCCTGGAAGTGGTTTCCTAATTTGCTACTAGAGTCTTTTTTTAATAAAAGTGCCTACAATTTGTAGGCTTTTGATATGCCTGTTATATATTAACCTTGTAAACTAAACCTCTGAAATATAGTACAAACACAGATATGTTCTTTCCAGACCAATTATTTAGCCACTTGTGGAGGAAGTGAAGGATTGAAATAACCACAGACAGTCATCCACAAAAATTCAATGGAATAAATGCTAGCTTGGGAGTAAACATGAACATAAGAGTTCAAAATTTTTTTAGAAATAGACAAAATGCGTTTGTTATTCCTACAATTTAAAAGCAGATTATACACCAATCAAGTAATTCTTTGACAATGAATATCAATAAAAAATGTAGCTGTTTTCTACCTAAATATGTAAATTCACTGCCACAAAGTTTTGAAATTTTTATTCCTGCATCAAATGCTCTTTCAGACAACAAATGCCCAAAAAGACTATGGAATATAGCTGATATAATGCAGAGTTGTATTCTCTTGGTACTGCAGTGAATCCTTGGTCTCACTTATAAAAGGTAGATCCAAGAGATGCCTGAAACATATTGTGTTTTAATTAAAACAAACAAGCAGGCAAACAAAACTCTAAAAACCCCACAACAAAAGACAAAAATAAAATTAACTTAATTAAAAAAGGGTAGAGAAAAATCACTCAAGTATTTGAAGCATGTATCTATTGTTCTCTGCATAACCTATCATATATTTCTCTTTATCATCCATCTCTTTTGCTTCCTTTTTTTCTTTTTTTTTTTAACTTTATTTTTTTCATGTATGTAAAATTTTGTAGCCTTGATAAATTTAAGTTGTGGGGTTTTAGGTAGCAACTGTCTAAGTGTTTGTTGTTCACCACTGGCCAATGATCTCCACAGTAGGCTTTTAAAACACAGATATTTAACTTCCTAATAAACTTACTAGTGTATAACTCATTATTTATGTTCCTTTCTCTTTTGGGATAAAAAAATCATAATGCAAACAAACAAATAAATATTTATATGAGGAGGGGAAGAAAAAGAATTACATCTCAGGCTGCTTTGGAATTTTCCATCAAAGTACAGCTTGATGGGAAAATATGGAATCAAAGCGCTCAGTATTTCACATAGGATGATCTTTTTCCCAAACTAACACCTATTTTTTCAGTTGAACACAGTTGTCAATGGTTAAACATTTCAGTTTGTCAGAGCATTGTGTTTTGACATGACTAACTTTTAGTCATTCCTAGAACCCTATAGAAATTTTACGAGGCAAGCCTATATATTTTTTTTTACCTTGAAAAAAGTTTATTCAATACCTTCCCTTATATCTTTAAAATTTTCCATCTAGCTCGATTGCTGGAAGGTCTGGTTACATAGAAGTTATAAGAGAATAGGAAATATACAGATTGCAAGATAGATTATTATGGACGTTTTAGTACGACTTTCAGTATCTGTTAAAAAATAAATTTCGCCAGGCAAAATAAAACTGAATGTTTTGCTTTAGGAATTATATGCTTTTCTATTCCTTAAAATTTAATGAATTTATGAACAACTTTTAATAAATATTTTATTATTTTACTTCCTGTTTTCTTCCAATCCTTAGCAAATTTGAAATTCTGACTTTCTAATTTGACCTAATGTGTGCAAAATACAACAGATTATTTGCATAGAATGCTTAGATTATCATTACCCTAGTATAAGAATACAAATTGCTAGGTTTCTGTGCCAGACTCTTAAAATGCATTCCTGGATAGGATCTCTCATACCAACTAACTGCCAGCCCTGCATGCCTCTGTGGGAACTGCTTTTAGATTAGCTGCTTATGATTATGCCAATCTTCCAAAGGAGATTGTGAAGGAGATAAATTGTGCCATGTATTTAATGTTCACATGGTAGATGAAAGAGCTAAGGAACTTTTTGCCACAGCCTGGAACAGCTTCAAGTGGTGGATCAAAATATTTTGCTGCAATTCACTTCTAACTAGTTGAGAGACGTGAGGTGGTAACTACTGAGAAAAATCTTTTTGTTGTTGTTTTTAATATATTTAGGAAAACATAAAGCCACCCTCTGTGCAAGATCTGGTCATTCCTCAAGTTTTGATGGATTTGAATTTTTTGTTCCTTGATTTTTAATTTTCTTTTCTTCTTTTAAAGTATCTAAGTCAAAAAATATTTAATTTTCCTTTATATGCAGGAATAGATATAATTTTTTTAAGACTAATTGTTGTGAAACAAGAGGAAGTTGTGCAATATTTGAATGTTACATGATTATTTCTTCCTTTCTATTTAAACATCATCGTCTGACTGAAACTTTAGCTTTACCTGTGAGACTTTTCCTAAAGTGAATATTTTTTCCTGTTTCCACCAGCAAAAAAGGAACAAACATTTGAGAGGAAAAGATTCGCTGCCAATATATCTGTGGCAGAGATTTGTGTTTTTCTATTCATTTACCTACTAATCTTTGTTAAGATGTTGGTGTAGTGATGGATCAGTTTTTCCACTCCAGTAGCCATTGCATGTGTGTCTTGGGTTATGTAACCAAAAAAATGTTTATTCTATTCCATCTGTTGAAACTGGCTGGAGAGGTGTTTCCTTATCTCTTGTAACTCCAGGGGGAAGGGGGCGGGTGCCTTCTGGTAATGGGCCAGCTGTTTTAACAAGGTGGGGCAATGTTCCACCATCCATTCTCCCTCCATGGGGATATCTTCTGTTAATTGGGCTATTAAGACTCACCAATGACATGACACATTACATCATTCCACTGTGAGATGCTTCATCCAGTAGGAGGAGCCAAACCATTGCTACCAACATAAAAACTGTGATGTAGGAACACCAGGTATCCAGTATTTCCACTGGATTCCTGGAGGAAGACCAGATACATCTCAGCATTACTGGACCTTTATCTACAGGACCATCTCTACTCCAACAGAAGCGTCTCTACTCAACAGAACGGCATCTGCCACTCCAGGAGTGCTCACATTGGGCTGTTTCCAACACCCTGACCAGCAGGGTGTCAGGTTGTATTTCTGACTCTATCAGGGTTTCTAGGATCTTTGTTTGTTTGCTTGTTTCTTCATCCTACATCTGTATTCTTAATATTCCTAGGAAAAGACTGTTTTTCCTATTCCTAAATCTTTGCCTGAAAACCTCTAATTGTAAATTTATAATAATTTGGAAAGGCGGGGGTGGTTTACATTCTCCATTCCAAGGGAAACTCCAGCTTTCCCTGGCTCTGCCTAAACCAAGACAATGTGTTTGTCAGTCATTGCTATTAAACATGCATTGTAGTACACAACTCAGCTGGCCCATCGACAGATTAAGCTTCAATTTCATGAAGTTCAATAAGTAAGTCCATCTTTGGTAAAAGATTTGAATTGTTTGCATGAAAGAAACATGGCATATCAAATATTTCCTTTATTGTTTGTATTATCAAAGACGAAATCCCAGCACATAAAAAATTGCAAGGTCTAATGGACCTACACTAGAGCCAGAGAGCTATGATCCCTCCACCTACTGATGCTGGCACCTCTTTCTGCTTTGAAAATAAACCTCTGTTATTAGCAAGGATTATCTGTATTAGATAATAAATTTTTGGCTTTGTGCTTATGGTGTGCTCCTTTTTGTCTATAACAAAGTTTGAGTAGACACTTTCACAAAAAATTCTGGTGAAGTAGACAGCCAGGTATGGCGTCAATAGGATTGAATAATACGTATAAAGCAGAAAAAAGAGTAAGGCTTAAACACTGACACAATATTTAGGAAGACTGACTTTTATATTATTCCTTTAACAATCTCTCATCAGCAGAAGTAAATGATGGTTGAACATGTCATATTCTGCACCATTTTAATTCAAAGAGCAAAATTTTAAAAAAAAACTTTCTGAAAGACCATTAGTTCATAAGGCATACAGCTTTTTCTTTTTGTGCATTTTCCTTAATTGTTTCATTTAGTTTAAAATGTGGATTTTCTATGATGATAATTCTTTGTGAATCAGAATTTAATGGTTTCCAATTTTTTTTCCAGTGGAAGAATATTTTCCCTATTGCACATCCTGCTTTTTAAATTATCAAAATTATTTTTTTAAAAAATAAAAGATTTGTATTTCCCTATAAAACAGTTTATAGTGTTTATCTAGATTTGCTCCTAGAACACTATTTTCCTAGCAAGACTATGCCATGCATCATTCAAATTAAGAGCTACTTCTTTCCATATGTATAGGATGGAGTACAGTGGAAAGAAAGATAAACCTTCTTAGTGCAGGCTGTGCAAGTGTTAAAACACAAGAAAGAAAAAACATTACCCAAGGGCTCTGTTCTGAAAATTTGAACTTCCAAATAGTTTTAACAAAAGTTAGAAATTAAATAGGGTACTAAACTTGAGAAAGTGCAGGCCTGGGGCGTATAATTTCTTTATAATAATGTAAGTATTAAAGATTTGCTATTTCTGAAGTAGTCATTGAGAGTTTAAGTAGTAAATTTAATAATTTTCTGTAATTATTAATATTTTGCTCTAAAAGTAGTCATATTCATGCTGGAAAAGGATTGTAGAGACTGGATATCCCTCCAATAAATATTTTATCAAAGACTGACTTAATGTAAAACGGACTTTTTAAAATATATGGAATAAAAAAGTCCCTGAAATGATAGGACACACCCTTTTTTGCTTTCATCTCTATGTAGTGGTTGTGTCCACATGAACGTGTTAGTGAGAAATAAAGAAAAAGGTATTTATCTTTGGTGCTTGTCCCTTTTGACTTGCAGAGCTGAATAGCACAAGGAAAGAAAAAGCAGCTGCAAACCTACATTGGGTTCTTCTTTATTTTGCAAAGGCCCTTTGATAAAACTTACCTAAATAATCAAAGCTGCAAATGTTCATTCATTTTTCTAAATGTCTCCAGAGAGATATCCTTACATTTTATGGCAAATAGTTTAACTGTCATTCTTTTTAGCTTACTGTGGAAACTAACAACAAATGACATTTTCTTTGGTTTATGGAAAAGATCCCATTGTAAAGTTTGGATTCAGAGTTCTAATAACAAGAATTGAACTAAGTCTCCCAGAAATGTGTCACCTGTGCAGTGTCCATAAAAAAAACCCTGTAGCTTCAAGGTCTTCAGAAGTAAAACGTCATTATATTACATAAATGTATATTTGCAGACAGAAAATTAAGCAATCTAAATCCAGGATATGTTAATTTGTTTATCTCAGTAAAAAAATCAGGAATTCCAAAGCTTCACTTCTGTTACAAGAAAGTTTATGTTTGTATTTGCCCATATATATCTGCACATAACATATTATTTGTGTTAACATATCCATTCCAGACATGAAAGTGAAAGAGGTTCATTGTCTGTGATAGTCTGGATTCTTCAGCAATGAACCACAGGTCTTTTTCACCTTAGTTGAAGAGAGGTTAAGGTAGGACAAAGCAGCTGTACAGTGCTGAACCATTTCTTTTAGTGTGATCACATGTATTCTCTAGTAACAATGAGGAAAATATTTTTTTCAGATATTAAGGGTAAAACAACCAGATGTTCGAAAGAAATACAACATCATCGTCAAAATCACAGTCTAAACGATACATATATGCATTTGTAAGACATCCATGTTCTAAAGCATGTGTATATGGACATGCAGAAGCATGTATGCATGCACAAACCTCACTTCTAAACAACAAAAAAAAAAATTGAGCCTCTTGGTGAAACATTAGAGATGAACTGACTGTGATTAAAGACTTTTGTGAAAAAAACCCAGATGTGTAACAAATAGAAATATTTCCTGTTTATTCAAAACCTCAAAGGGTTCAGCTAAATACCTACTGTCAGGTTTGTGCCATACTTAAAGAACTATTTGGAACAGCTGGAAAAATGCAGGACATCATAGCAATCATCAATGTCTAGGAAATATGATTTCTGTGGAAAGATTCAATGAACTGGAACTGGTCATCCTAATGAATGCCATGAAAGAAGCAATATGACAATATTTTAAATACGTAAAATAATGGTATAAGGATGAAAAGATTGCAAAAATAATAATGGTCCTTAAAATTTAATAGGAGAAAATTAGATTAGATTAGATAAAGCCAAAAAAAAATCCCATGAAACTTTATCAGAATGGAGCAGATCATTAAATATACTGAGATGCTGTTAAGCCTCTGAGTGTTTTTCAATGAAGCTGGACAATAATCTGAAGAATAATACAATTATTCCATCTTTGGAACATGAATTTTAAGCTAAAGATTCTGGTTGATGGTGAGATATTTTGTTTTGCATAGCTAACCTTTATAATCACTGCTGTATTCTAAGACACAAAAAAAAGGAAAAAGAAGTAAGTTTTTTTTTTTCTTATAGTCATTGTGACTAAATATATGTATGGAATACAATTTGGATTCTATAGACTGGACAGAGAGACACAGTATCATGGGTCAAGTACTATAAATCATAGAACCATAGAATGATTCGGGTTGGAAGGAACATTAAAGATCATCTACTTCCAACCCTCTGCCATGGCCATGGGCAAGTTAATCAGAGCCCCATCCAGCCTGGCCTTGAGCACCTCCAGGGATGGAGCAGCCACAGCTTCTCCGGTCAACCTGTTTCAGTGTCTCACTACTCTCACAATAAAGAATTTTTTCCTAATACTTAATCTAAACCTACTCACTTTCAGTTTGATTTCATTCCCCTTTGCTCTTTCACTACACGCTCTTTTAAAAAGTCACTCTACATCTACGTTGTAGGCTCCTTTAAGTCCTGAAAGACCACAGTTAGGTCATGCCTAAGCTGTCTCTTTTTCAGGCTGAACAAACCAAATTCTCTTAATCTTTCCTAGTAGGAAATGAAAAAGTCTACATGTTACATTATTATCTCTACTGCAGGAGGAGAAATTTCCCATCTTTCTCTTGGGAGCAGACTTTTAAGCCTCAACTGAGGACATTGTTGACTCTTTGAGTCACTTCAAAAAGCATGAGAAAATTAATTGGGAAGTGTTTTTTATTCCATTTAACATTGTATTTTCATAGAATTGTTAAACATTTTGTTCAGTGGAAGCTGTGAGGATTTAATAAGATTCAAATACTGACAAATAAGAAGTTGGAGCTAGAACCTGTGCTGTTTAGAAACGTACATCTGCACAGAAACATTTGTACTAAAATTACCATCTCTTCTGTATTTAACACACATCTGCTTCAGAAGTTCTGTCTTTTTGTTCATGATGACATTGCCTTTCTACTTCTACTCAGAGGAGCACTCACTAATTTCTTGTCAGATCAGGCATCATGTTATTTTGTGAGTCATAAAGAATTAATTGAAATAATCTATTATAGAAATGGAATATCAAGTGTAAATAAGAAAATATTTAAATCCATTTTAAAAAGTAACCAAAATTTCTTTCTTTGAGAACTTTTTTGAGTACTGGGACTCAAGTTCTAGTAAGTAAGTTCTTTTTTTACTTCAGTGTCCTGGGTTATAGTCTATTCAATTTCATCTGCTGAAAAACAGTTGGGGGTGGGTGCCTTTTGATAATGGGCCAACGGTCAGTATTAGGTAGAGCATTGTTCTTATCTTTCTCCATAATGGGCCATTAACAGTCTTCCCAAACCTCTAGCGTACCTATTTTGAGATGCTCCACCCCGTGGGAGGAGCCAGCCATTCTTACCTGGATAAAGCTGGAACTTTAAACCAGCACAGTGTCTTGCTTCATCCGATTACCGGAGGAAGGCTGGACCCTTCTCACCACCTCAGGACCCCTTTCTTTTCTGCTACTGGATCATTTTCTGCCTCAGCGGAGCTGTACCTGCCATTCCAGGAGGACTCACTTTTGGACTGCTTTCCACACCCTGACTAACAAGGTTGTAGCTTTGACCCTGTCAGGGCTTTTCAAAATTGTTGTTTGTTGGTTTGCTGGTTTGGTGGGGTGGTTTTGTTTTCTTTTTTTTTTTCTTTTTCTTTTCTACCACATTTGTATTCTTATATTCTTAGTAAAAAGCTGTTATTCCTACTCCCAAATCTTTGCCTGAGAGCCGTTAATTGCAAAATTAGAACTTGGCGGGGGGTGAGGGGTTTACATCCTCTATTCTAAGGGGAATCCCAGTTTCCCTGGCAGATACCTGTCTTTCTAAACCAAGACATTCAGTCATAGTCATTCTCTGACTGTTTTGAAAACATTTTAGAAACCACAACTGTCAAGTTCAAATGGTTCCATATTGATTTTTGTGATGCATAAAGTTTGTGATATTTGACTATAATCATTAGATACTTGTGCCATCATATTAAGTTTTCCTGGAAAATTACATTTATGTAAGTGGTTTGGTTTCTTTTGCATATAAATATGAAGAAGTGGTTCATCCTCATTAAGAATGTTTGGACTTTGTCTCATTAACATATTCTTCTCCTTTTAAAGAAAATACATATAAAAGTGATGGATGCTACAGGTTATGTATTCAGCTTAGAATAAATTTTGTGATAATCAACATTATTTTGTCCAGAAAAGAAAACCCTTGTAAAGAGCATATTTATTGGAATGGAAATATAAAGCTTTGATGTAAGTTTCTTTAGAAAGTGAAAAAGAAGCTGAACCAGACACAGTGGTTTGTACAGACTGTGTGTTTCCAAATCTTTTTGACATGCTGTCCAGAAGAATCAACCAGACTACCAAGGGGTTTGAAAGGAGACTTCCTAAGTGATTTTAAAAAGTAATACAGTTTCTTAATTCATCAACTGTTATTAAATTAGTGTGTTCCCTTAACTGTCACCTCAGGTTTCATCCAGACACAACTCTACAGTTATGTCTAACCACAGGGCATGTATTCACAAAACCATTTAAAATGCATCTTTTTTTTACAGATGTTCTCTGTGTATCATTCCACACTACAATTTCTTCACAATGATTGCAGAACAGCAATACTATAAAGAAAATAAAGTTTAATAGCATGTCACATCTTCAGCTTAGAAATCGTATAATGTAACAAGCAGATGGATATCTTTCTCCTTCAAAGCAAGGGCTGTTGTAAAAGCTTTCCCTCTGAATGAAAATGAGTTAAAGAAATTGTTTGTGTATAAAATGTGTAAAATATGCACAAGTATCCATGTGTACATCCATATGCTTCCACCCACTGGTTTGCCTCTCATGCCTTTTTTTTAAAAAAATACAACATAATGCAGTTCCCATCTCTGTTCTTCAGGTCACATCTGAAAATAATTTTTCCATTGTGCCTCAAAAAGATTTTAAAGGTTTTATTTCTGTTTTCTAGTGAATGAACAACCCATTTTGGTGCGATTTAAGCATTTAAAAGAAGCTGATCCACACACAGGGCAGTGGACAAACAAGGTTCTTTCTCTCCCTGTTTGTTTTTCAGACTCAATAAGCCACTTCACCTGCTCACTGTCAAAAGCAGATTGATCTTCACTAACGCTCGCACATTCATTCACACACCTACACTCACTCCACTTTCTGAGACCATAGACACCAATCTTTATAGATCAGGCATCATCTTAAAAACAATTAGTCATTCAGTAAAAATAAAATAGGCTTTCAGAGGATAGAGAAGCTCAGGTTTGTGACCACCCCTGGAACATGTCCATACCTAAGTCTATGGGACCTTATGAAATTCATCCTCAGAGATGCAAGGTGCTGCTTCTGGGTCAGGACAACCCTTGGTGTCAAAACAAACTTGGGGTTGAAGGGGCTGGGAGTAGCCCTTCTGAGAAGGTCTTGGGGATGCTGGTGAATGGGAATTGGACAGAAAGAGAACCGTAGCCAGCAGGTCAGTAGAGGTGGTTCTCCTCCTCTGCTCTGGTCTTTTGAGACATCACCTGTACTGCATCCAGCTCTGGGTTCTTAAGCTCAGGAAAGAGGTGGACCTGTTGGAGTGGGTCCAGAGGAGACCAACAGAAATGATCAGAGGCCTAGAGCATCACTCCTATGAGAAAAGTCTGAGATAGTTTGGGTTGATCATCAGCCTGGAGAAGACCTCATTGTGACCTTGCAGTACATAAAGGGAGCTTGTAAGAAACATGGGGACTAACCTCTTACATGGAACTGTTGAGATAGGACAAAGGGTAATGAGTTTTAATTAAAAGAGGGTCTACTTAGACTAGATATAAGGAAGAATTTTTTTTAGAATGAGGGTAGTGAAACACCAAAAGAGTGTCCCATCCCAGGAGAGATTCAGTGAGGTTAGATGGGGCTCTGAGGAACATAATCTAGTTTAAGATGTCTCTGCTTATTACAGGAAGGTTGGACTAGATGTTCTTCAAGGTCCTTTCTACCCTAAACTATTTTATGACTCTATGATCTCAAGAGATTGACTTAATATTTTATATTTATTTTAAATTTATTTGTAGAAGAACAAGAACAGGCCTGTTCTCAGGACGTACTTATTTTTGGGACTGAGTTTCAGGTTCTTTTTATTTATGGTTCTGTAAATCTGGCATTTCTCTTTGTCCTTTAAGCTATACAAGTCATCACACCGTGGCTCATTCATTTGTGGATTGATATATTAGAATTATTTGTTGAAAATTGGATCTATCTTTTTTTTTTCTACATCCAGATATTCATATTTATCTTATTTAAACCCAGTGCAATTCACAATGTTTCGAGTTTAAAATTCTCTTCATTATTCTGAGGAGAAAGGCAGGACTGCAGTCTTCATTTTACAATTGTCAAAAGAAAGACAGGTAAAATGGGATTCATCCCAGGGTCTTTTTTTTTGCGGCTGAGAGGAAGACACATTGTCTCTTCACAATGTAGATATTTAAAGTAAATCAGATGAATCTGCTCTAAAAAAAAGTTTTTCTCTCATGATGATAATGGGTGACCAGGTGATGTAGACACCTTTATCATAGCTCCCTAAAGGTGTGTGAGATGGAATCCTCGCAGAGAGCTGTCAGGATTTTTCCAAGTTCACAGGAAAAATCTTTCAAAGGCAATTCAGTTCAGGTCCCTTGGGTCTCATTTGAAGAAATTCTTTCTTACCTAAAAGAATTGTACTGATAGCCTATAGATATAACATCTATGGAGTTTGGAGGGGAATTACTGGAGGTACATTGCTGGGAGGTAAAAAAGCTTTCCATGATTTTATGGTCATTTCAATTTAATTCTTTCCCTCCTGTAATTATTTTCATACTTCTGATTAGTCATTAAGCCACTGGTTTCCTGATTAATTGATGAAATTAATTTCCATAGTGATTATCTGTAATTTTTACTAGTTGCTCAAAAATTTTTTCATTTACTGTTTTTAAAGTATACATGTAAAACTCTGAATGTGAATATCTGCATTTGCCTCTCATCCTTTCAGTTCAAATAGAGGAAAATAAGTTGTTCATCAAAATGCAAGTGTTACTTTGGGTTAATTCTGTTGAGAATTCTCATCAAGAGTAATTATTTTTAAGTATGTACACAGAGTAAAAAATAATTCTAAACAAATATTTAACATCCAATTTGCATAACTGCCCAATGGCCTGGCAAACAAAGAATTAGGACTATGATTTTATGAGATACCTCTTCAAATACAAAGCATTTTGGAAGACTGACTTTTCATATTACTGGGTGTTTGTTTTCCTTTATAGTACTTCACGTGCTGAACCAAGACTTAAAATATTAAGTATACTATATTACAACTTTTGAAAAATGAATTCAGGCAAAATACCTTTTGAGAATACACTATACCATATATTGCTTCAGCATTATAATCTGAATTAAACAGTTAAAGCTGGCTTGATAAAGCTCCACTATACTACAGAGCTTGTCCTCAGTCACGAGACTTTTAAAGGTAATGACACCCAATACCTTATATTAAAATTTTAGGTGTCTTAATATATTCATACAAAGCTGGTTGCATCTTTGAGGGGAAGGAATATATATATTCCTGTACACACACACACACATGCACGCATATATATGTATATATAAAGATACACATATGTCTAAGCTTTCATAGATATATATTATAGCTATCTCCAAATTTATCTTCTGTCTCTTCATATGCTACATCACTGCATTTCTTGTAGCTGTATGATTGGTAACATTTGATTTTAGTTTAAACATTATGAAAAATGGAAAATAGATATTTCTATTGAGAAAAAAAAAATGATAAGGAAAGGACCTGTGGCACAGAAACAGGATAAATAATAGCAATGCTATTAAAAAGCTCTGGAGCCCAGGGCCATATATTTAAGTGGATTTTCCATACCAGGAGAGCAAAAATAGCAAATTATTAAAACATATATATTTGTTAGAAATGGTGTACTGTTTTCTCCTTTTCACATATTATTATGCAAACTACTTTTGCAGTGAATATGTAATCTATCACATTTGCTTAACAGGCAAATCATGCATTTATAAATTTTGTAATTGTTTTGACTAATTCAGGCAACACTAAGAAACAAAATCACACACAGCAATAAGGTAAGGCCACACAGAGGGAAAAAAGTATATAATGCATCTGTTTCCCTCTCCTTGTGCAGGAGTATATTTCTCACTTTTTAGAACAGCTCCCCAGCAAAGGATGGGTGAGGAAAAGTGAACCAGACAAAGCTGAAAGGAACAAACTACAGCGAATGAATGTGCAATGTCCTAAAGCCATGACTGATCCATGGGCAAATCATCACATAGTATTTGATACATAAAGCTTTATACATTTCTAATAAATTATCTGAAATTCTCCTCAAAGTGAAAACACAGATCAAAAACTAGGGTTTGTGAGCCAATAATTGCAAAGTTACTAATGCTTTGGTGGCTGAAGGTGGGTGGCACTGCACAGTGCATGGATGTTCACATTGCATGTCAGAGCATTGTCTGTGTTTCACTAGGCAGGGCATGTGTAACTTTGAAAAGCAGTTTGAGATGTTTTGCAATATTATTCAATGTTATTTTATCTATATACACTCAGCCTTAAAATCTTTCATTGTTTTTGCTTTTCTCATATCTATCAAAATTCCCACCTCTTTCCTCCAGGCTTCACCAGATGTAAGACTTATAGAATCAAAATAATTTTTTTAATATTAAAAAAAATGTAATAAGGTGTACTTTTTAATGTTTTTATCTATATCAGATGACTTGAAAGTCAGAATAAAGGACAACAGATATCAAAAATAATAGGCATATAAAATATTTGTAAAAAAACTTCTTTATACAAACACTAGATGTATCTATTACTGGCAATATTAACTTTGACCAAAAAAACTCCAGTCTTTAAAATTTTTTTGATTCTGTACAATTTTATCAGTTGACAAAGAAAATTTTTATTTTTTATCTGGAGGAATTTCAAAATTGATTCAATTCTGAATATTTTGCAACATAGTGACAGTGGAGATGATTTCAGGCTTTGAAAGAAAAGATACTCCATTCAATGGACACACACTCCCACTATATACACACAAATACCACAATTAGAGTGGTATTTCTCATAAAATCACTTGGGGTTGATGTTACTAACAAGGGAAATATTGCAATTTTTCTCTACAGTAGCATGTATGTTGATTATTCAGGAACAGCATGTATGTTTTGTTTCTCAATTTTCTGTAATTTAAAGATTGTAGAAATACGGAAAATTCTTAATGGTTTTATGGTCACAGAGTATTCTAAAAATTAATTTTAGGATGGTGTTCCTTCTTCATCTGTTTCTCTTCTACTCGTTCACCATGTTTTCTTGGTTATTTTTTGTTTGATTGGTTGTTTTTTTTAATAATCAATGAAAATTGATGCAGCATTGGACTAGAGTGACAGTAATTTAAGTGTCTAAAGGTAGTTGTCTAAGCATCTGTCAAGGTCAGTGAAGAGCTAGGTAAGAAAACCCTTGGAGCCAAGAGACTAGTCTGTTGATCAAATGTAGGTGCTTATCTTAACGTGCTACGTCCCTCTAGCCTCTCTTGCCTGAATTGTCTGATTATCCCCTGACCGTAAAGTAGCCTTTGACAGCTCTCAAGGCTGCACGTCTTCACTGTTACAGATTTCCTCTTTCCCTCGTACAAGGAATTTCAACTTCTCTTCTGCCCAAGAACAAGCTCAACAGCAAGTGTGGAGACATTATGTTATGATTTTTTCATGATAAAGCTCACAAAATTTACGTTGTTCTTTAGGAAAGATGAGGAATAATTGCAGAAAACCTAAAGAAATGATTCAGAAAAAGAGGAGGGATTGCTTGGGCTTGTTTAGATTGAAGATCAGTATGTCCTCCAGGCTGATGTGGAGAAAGCAGGAAAGTATCGAGGTGAAGCAAGAATGACCAGTTCAGTTTTAAATTATTACTCTGGCCAGTGGCTTGAATAGCTTGAATCTAAGTTTAGTATTATGTCTTTTGAATCGCTTGAATTTTTTTGGATGGGTTGAGTTTTAGTCTCTTCATTGATTATATTTACCTGTATTAATGACAATATGTTCTTCTAAAAACATTCTATTTTCATTACCTTTAACAACTTACTAAATGAATATAAATGACAAACTGCATCTGCTGCTTTCTCTCTGTCTATATGTTTCATCCTTCCTGTATTCATAACCTCTGTTACTAGGATATTTTATTCAATATTTCTCCCAATGCGGCCAGAACAAATAGCTTTCCACAGAATATGGGAACAAAAGCTAGGATCTCGCCTGATTGTATTGATGCATTCTGGTTCATCACGTGCTTTACATGTTGCAGTTGTTTTGCCTGTACAAACACAATCTGTCTCTGGAATTATATAATTTAGAAACAGTTGTTCCATTATTTCAGAGACATTAGTGTTGCTAGATAGGTTTTGTCATCTTATTTAAATCATTTTATATAAGCATTTGCTGTCAAATGCATGCTTGAGATTTTCTAAAGGATTCTAGCCTACAGAACAACTGTCAGCATCAACAAAGTTATCTGTATTAAAAACGTAGATGTCCATATTAAAAGTAAATGCCTTTCCTATTCTGTGGAATATGCAAAAAAAAAAAAAGAGCCATGTCCCACCATATTAACTGATGAAAAGTGATACATTTTTCTCCCCAGGATTCACTGGAATACTGGTTCTGGTTTAGAAGTAAAAACTGCATTTTAGTTGTGGAAAGAATCTATTCATTACAGTTTTACATATGCAGACACAATAATGACATTTACAATAGTTTTGCTATAGACATTACACCACAATACAGTTAACTTACAAGTCTAAATTTTACATACATATGTTTAATATAACATTGAATTAGCATGTATTTCATGACATATATAAATTAATGTTTTAAATGTGTAAGTTTTGTTAGCAGCTGTATTTAAAGCTCTGGAATCCTCAGCAAAGTTACTAGCAAAAGCTTCCTTTTTGATCTGTGTTAATGTTAAAATTGAAAACAGAATAGAGCAAAAGGTATCTAAATGAGAAAGTTTTCTGATTTTTTTAATATTGGCTAAAATTACATAGCACATATTTCAGAAAAAGGCATCTGAATTTAAATTAAATTTCTGAATCTGGACAATAACCTGAATATACATTCAAATGATTAAACAAAGGTAAAATATATATGGATTGTTGTAGTTAATGATGGGCATTATGAGCATTTAATTTTCACATCAATATTGTATCTTTTTGTTGTGTGCAACGTGTAACAAAATTCCCTCACTGGAATCTCATTGTAATAATTTCCAGGCTTTCATGTTGTATTTTTCACTAGTGAGCTTGAAGAAAATGCACAACACATTATATCGAATATCTCTTTAGTGGTAGGCATGACTACACCATTTTTATTTTATAGCTACATGATGTGATTTGCCTAAGGGGCCTCAAAAAGCCAGAGGCCATTCTGCTTTAACAATCACTGGATGATTGAATAAAATAGAAAAAAAATGACTAATTATGGATTGAAGTTGTGTATTTGAAATTGAATTAATGTATTCAGAAAATGTCTACTCTGGACTCAGTTTTAAAAGATTAAAAGGCCAAACCATGACAAGGTTGAGTACTTTGAAGGCTGATTTAAATGGTAAGGCTTAATCATTTTGTGGGTATAGAGGCATAATTCAAAATGGATTAACAGTTTAGAGTTTTAGTCTACATAAACTTTACTGGATATTTTTCAAAGTCAATGAAGAGTGATGAGCCCTCTAGCAAATTCTTTAACAGTGCAATGAGTTGCGCTTAAATATTATGCCTGTCTTTTGAAGGCCTATATCTGGGAAAATAATGAAGTTTACCTTTTTTGACCCACCACTCAGCTTTATCCAACCCCTGAGCATACACTGTGGCAATTATGTGTGTTTGTACAGCACACATAAACTACTAGATGTGAAAAAGAGCACGGGTGCCTCTGTGCTCAGTTATCCATTCAAGGGGATTGAAGACTGTGTTAGAAACCAAATGCTCCCTCACAGTGCAACAGGAGAGGTACTTTTTTCAAGATCTTGTAGTGATTGGACAAGGGCAAATGGATTCATACCGAAAATATATTTAGGTTGGATATTAGGAAAGGATCTTTACTGTGAGGACGGTGAGACCTCGAAGAAGTCCCATCCCTGGGGTGTTCAAGGCCACATTGGTTGGAGCTCTGAGCAGCCTGGTCTCATGAAAGGTGACTCTGCCCATGACAGCGGAGGTTGGAACTGGGTGATCTTTAAGGCCTTTTCACCACAAGCCATCCTATATTTCTATGAGACTGTTACCATTGTTTCTTTTACCTAACTGACAGCCTCCTGTTTAGCGCTTAAGTGACTGTCATGAGGATGAGAAATGCACACTTGCAATCCTTCATGCATGTAGGGAAACTGAAGTGCAGATTTTCGTTGTACAAAAAGATACTTCAGCCTGTCAGGTTTGTTTAAAGGCATTTCACAATCTTTCATCAAAAGGATTGTAGAAGCACACAGGAGGCTCAACTGCATTTTCTGTGTTGTGTTATTTCTGAAACTAGGATTTTCAGGAACAATTGGGCAGGTGCTATGATGTTCAGGATTTCTAACTTGGAAATGTTTAGTGATACTGTCTGTAAAGTCTTCTTTAGTATAAACTCCTTTCACTTCAGTGACAGATGAGTAGGCATTAAAATTTTAGATTTAGGTACCTACTTCCTGTTTAATTTAAGTGCTTTGGTATTTTCTCCTCTTTCTGTTATTTCAAAATAAATGTATAAGACACAGAAATTGCCCAAAACCAGTAGTAAAATTCTCTTCAAAACTCTACTGACCTTTGGTTGAACCTGATTTGAGCTGTTAACAAGACTCTTAGACATCAAGTCCTATATGATTTCTTTTGGCAATTTAGTAGTGCTTTTAGTAACTATACCACAATAAAAATATTTGCAGTCAGATTGTTGTTATTGTCTTACCTTTGCTACTGATAAACTCCTTAAAAATGGTACAAATTACTAAGATTTGTCAATGTTAGAGAAATAGACATAAAAAAAAATTCAGGTAAACCTGCAAAATGCAGAAGTCTAATTTTGACATAAGTACATTAAAATAACATCCGGCACATTTTTTCTGCTGCACTTACTCTAGATGAGCATCTCTTTTTCTGATCCTTGAGAAATAGGGAAGATTCAATTCTTTCTTCTTTCTAACCACTGCTCAGCTACTGCCCACAGCTGCTTTAACATCTTTGCATGAGAGGCTGGTAGGGCTGTGCTGTGCTGCCCTGGGGCTTCCTGGAGATCAGAAGACATTTCTGCATCAGCCTGGCTCCTCACATTTTGACCTCCAGATGGGTTTCCTGCAAGCAAGGGCTTGCTTGCCTGAGGAAAATGAAGATGGAAAAACATGGTCATTTGAGCCTGATCCAAAGCCTGCTGAATTCAAGTTGTGTCCGTGTTTTTGGTGTTGGTGGGGCTGTTAAGATTCAATCTTGATCTGCCCAGTGTCAATGAAAGCTGTGTCTGCTTAGAAAGACAGGTATTGCTTTGTACTGCCGACTCTGCATATTCAGAAACTTACTTCTGGTAGCCACAACAGAGACAAAAAATAAAGAAAAAAGGTAAATTATGTAAAATACAAATGATGCAATTATTGCCAACATGAGCATAAAATTTTCCTGTTCTACATAAAAATAATTGTTTTAGTAGCAATAATAAAAATATTGACTACAAGAAGTGAAAATAAGAAATACTTTTATATGTAAATGCAACAAAAAATCTGAAGCATTTAGCATAAATGTATTTCACACATAACTATGAAAATTGTTCCTGCTTAGTTAGGTGTAAATCCTTCTTGGTTACTTCTATACTAACAGCTTCTTGAATAGTCTGTGATACAGTCAACAAAATAAATCAGTTTTTGAATACGTTAAAGTTAACCAGATCTATTCCTTACCCTAGAAATGTTTAATTTGTGTTGACAGTCTTGCCCTGAGTGGTTATAGCTGGAAAAATAAGGCAAATTACAGTCTGATCTTGGAGCATATCTGCTTCCAGTTTTCAAGATGAGTGCATTTAGCTCAAAAGACTCTTATTTGTTTTGTTGAATTTAAAAGTTGAAATTCATTGTTGAAGAAGCTTTTATGAGAAGTCATTAGTAGAGGTGATCAAATTAAACTCATATAAACATGTCCAATCCTTGTGGTGACTTCACCTAGCTTATTTTACCACAGAAAGTTTCATTTTTGTTTTTAACAAAAAATACAATGATATGATGGTAAAGTGGCAATCCTTGTGTACCCACAGAGACCCTGAAAATTCACATAAGAGGAGGTAGATTTAATATAACTACCTGCAGGCAGGAAAAAAAAAAAGCACTTTGGGCCAAGGCCACGATATTGACATTGTTTAATGAAAAATAATTAATTATACCTTTGGTGCAGTTACTGCACTTCCCAATTTCAGGAAGAGCAGAGAACATCAAAGAGGAACTTTTATGGACTGACTGCAAGCTCCATTCCCCATCCCCTGCAACACACAAGCTGTGTCTTTATCTTGACCCATGAGCTATTTCACCTTATTTTCTCTGCCTGTCCTGTGGAGGAGGGGGAGTAAGAGAACAGCTGAGTGGGTGTGAGGGCAGGGTGACCACAGCTTAAAACTACAAATCCCCAAAGACATAACTACGAGTACTACGAGTTACACAAGTCTTAGATTCAAGCTCGTACTTGAATGTATCTCTGTATAAATTCTGCATGTATGACACCTGAGTGAAGAATCTTGTTTTCCATGGGTATCTGTAGAGCACTTTCAATTTCAAAATAGGCAAAAATAAAATCATACAGTGGTGTTATAGGAATATATATGAGATTAAAATCTGCCTCTCTGAAGTGTCTGGTCTGAATGAGCAGGTTTAAAACACAGGAACTACTGGCTTTAGCAAATTCAGCAGCTGAATTCAATTTTATTCCATTCCATGATGATTCACCACTCCAGATTATATTACTGCAGGGGAAAAAAAAAAAAAAGAAAAAAGCCAACCGGCAAATAAACAACTATACCAACACCAAAAATAATCCCACTAGTGTTAGATCATTAGTGTGGTTTTTTTTTAACTGTAACAACTTTGAAACCATATTAGAGTTATGAGTTCCTATTTCCTAGCGGAAAAGAAACAAAAATAACAGAACACCTACTTTCATGAATTCACATGTACTTTTAAAATACCAGAAAACAGAACAGGCAGGCAGAGTGGTATTTTGTATAATTTGGTAATAAGCAGGTCACACAGAACTGATAAGAAACTCTTGGCCATTAGATAATAAAGCTTTTGGGTTTATTAGTTAGGTCTAAAAATGCCTGATGTGGAAATTTCTTATTCTTTCATATATTTTACCATGGAGTAGAAGACATATCTTGTTTTCAGTGCTCAAACCTCTTCAAAGTGCTTGAGGACTGTTACAGACCTAAAGCAGTCCATGAAGCCAGGCTGCTGAACTAAGCAGAAATAATTTGCTAGAAGATAGTGCTGAGAAGAGCTGCAAGCCTTATGCTTCATTTCTTAAGAAGAGGCACTTTATTCTGGTCTGGAAAAAAGCTTCTCTCCATTTGGGGTTCACGATCCATCTCCTGACTTTAAGGGACTTTATCATACACAGAGTAGTTTCTCAGAAGTTGTTATAGATTTGCTCTTCTTGTCCTTTCTAGTTTAATGGTTGAAGTGCATATTTTTATGCATATTTTGCTGAAATTCATCTTTTGCCTGAAGGTTTTTAACCTGTATAATCTATAAAGCTATAGATAGTATATTTTATGTCACTATAGTATAGCTTGGATAACATTCTCATTATTATTGACAATAGTTTGAATGCAAAGTATTGAGATGTGTGTCTCTCATCTCTGAAGTGTAAACCAGGCTTCTGTTTCTATTTGTAGTCTGATATTCTCACCCTAAAGTATGTATCCACTTTATTTTCTCCAGGAATGCACAGAAGGAAGAGTTGCTTGTTAATGTGACTGTGTTAAACAGTAAGTAATTGCAAACTGATTATGGCACATATTCTTGAGCATTATATTTTGCAATGTTAAATATTTTTAAGTTTGATGTGATTTATGTCAAGTTCAATGGATCTGGTAATGACTAACTGAGGATAGTGAGATTGGGACATAAATGCATAAATGCTTTTTAGAATGCTTTTCAATTTGCAGAATGAGGGCCCTGCAGTACATAGAGACAGCTGGCATAATGCCCATGCACTGGAGTGATAAGGGTAAAAGTGCTAATAATTACCATAGTAAGATGCTAATTCACCAAGATACCTTGCAATGCATATCACTTACACTTTACCTGTATACCATGCTGATTTGATGTTGCTACTAAAAAAGAAAGAAATCTTTTTTTAAAAAAACCTTCTGTTTTATGAGATACTTGCCTGGAAATATTATTAAAAGAAACATGTCTCATACACTGAAAGATTATTAATTAAAGAAGACTTGTATTTAAAAGTGAGAAAAAATACTTGTCTAATTAGACATAGTCCAGAACAATATCATATTATCTAAATAATTCCTTTTGGTTAAGTGGGGTTTTTTTGGTTGGTTGGTTGGTTGTTATTTACTTGTTGTCTGTTTTTTACTTCATTATATTTTTTTTTACCAGAAAATATCACTGCTTACAGGCTAACTACTTTTCCTAGTTAAGCACATAAAGTAAAAAACTTAAGTGAAAAACGAAAGTGTATCTGAAGCACATCCAGGCACGTAAAGAGATCCAGAAATAACACTTGATGTACTGTGTAAGAATATAAACCAAATGTTTGATGCCATTTGACTTCTAAGCCAAGCAGGACTAAGTCTATTCAATATTTAGTAGGGTGACCTTAGAATGGTGCTTATGGAAAGTTTAATCTACCCAAATTTTAGAAAACTGAAAGTTGAATGTGTTCCTCTAAGATGATTACCAGAGGCTTCTTTGCAAACAATGAAAAAAGAAAAGGCATATTTGAATGGTGGATTTTCTACTCATGAAAAAAAGGTGTCTAATATTACCAGAATGATTGAACTCTGTCTTCTTACATTAATGTGATAAAAGCCAGAGATGACTTGACTACGGTCTAAGAGAGAAGCTAATAACAAATTTTCGTATTTTAATATTTTAATTAAAAAAAAAATATATATATATATAAAGGGGTTTTTTTTCTCAATTTTTTTCATTTAAAGGACACAGCAATTATTTCCACAATTCTGTTTGACTAATAATTTTTTCAAGGTTCCTCTGTCATATGTGCTCAAAATGCGGATGTATTGTTATAATATCCTGTCAAAGACAGTTGTCTTTTATCTTTAATGTGTTTGGAGTGATCATAGAATCAGAGAACATGCTGAGTTGGAGAGGACCCATCAGGGGCACTGAGTCCAAATCCTGGCCCTGCATAGAACACTCCAAAATAATGACACCTTTTGCCTGACAGTATTATCCAAATGCTTCTCGAACTCTGTCAGGCTTTCCGCTGTGGTGTCTTCCCTCTGGAGCCTGTCCCACTGCTCAATTACACTCTGGTGAAAAACTTTCAAGATTCATTTTCATACTCTTAAAGATTACCTTTGGGATGAAAGATGATATAGCAAAGGTCATTGCAGATATGTACTTTTCACTAAAGAAAATATCAATACAATTATGATTAGCACAAATTTGAAACACAATATATTGTATATTCTATCTTAGATGTGACTTCCTGCATTTAGCTGACATTTGATTAAATAATTCAATGCAAACTTAAGCCTCAAACTTCAGCAAAATCGGGCTCATCTAAAATGCTATTTTCTAATATCTTACAGTCAAAAAAGCCTTTGTCTTTTCAAAGTCTGTAATGTGCTTTTACTGAAAAATAGTTTTTTATAATTGCAATTTCACCTGTTGTGATTCCTCATGTAGTTCTATTCTGAAAAATAAAATACGACCCCATCATGGTTACTCCCATGGAGAACTGCACTTGCCAGCATGCCTTTAAAGTGCAAATGTAAATTTTTCTATCCAGATGACAAAGTTAAGAACAGCTTCTATTGATAAGCAGCATGTACGCTTGCAGCACTTAGGCACAAGCACTTAGCACAAAGGTATTTAATTTCTCACAAAAATGTTTACTGAAAAGTAAGCAATATATGTATAAAAATGCACATATGATATGGAGTATATTATCAAACATTAAATCTTAGAGGGCATGTATATACTTTTATCTTTTGTCTTGAATATTTTCCCAAATAAGAACTTATTTATTCACTTATTTATTCATTTACAGGGCATTGATTCTTTTTTCTGTGGTAGAAAGGAAGGTTACTTGTATACGCCTTTAGACTACTTTCAGAATTCCAGGAAAAAAACAGTTCTTCTGTTCTTAAAAGAGAGTCATGGAATCTTTGTCCTCGTTCTTCACATCGACACAGATGTCAGCCTGTAGCCACTTCTATTTCATTTTAACAAATTGCGCTTCTTATTTGGGGGAGGGGAGTATTGGAAGAAACCAGAAGCTGAATCACCACCATTAAAAAAAAAATCTAGCACACAATAGAAATCAGTTATAAAAGACCTCACTAAGGGAAAAAAAAGATTTTTTTTCATGAAGGAAAGATAATGCAAAGCTTTAATCTTTATAAAGGCTTTCTGTGGATATGAAAGTGTTACATTTTTGTGTTAGTTTTTGTACTGAGACTGGCAGGTGGCTGGAAAAGGACTCAGGAGAGGTTAACACCTGTCTTTTCATAGCTTGAAAAATTCAAGTTTCATCTTTAACTCATTTGAAATCTCAGAATGCTGAAAGCATTAGAATTTTCCCAGTCATTTGCCTCATAACAGCATTATGATGGATTTATATGAACTATGGTCCCTACCTGAGACCCATTTCTAATGAGTTTTATATATACACATACGTATGGTTTCTTCCATTGAATGTTCTCAATTCAAGTTAATTATTGACGTAAATGATATAAAGCAGAACATAATTATCGGTTCATATTGTAAAACTTCCTTTGTATCTGTCATGGTTTCTGAATATATATATACACATATATATATATATATATATATATTTTTGTCCTTTGAAAGTATAAATGAAAGCTCCAGGTGAAAGCTCCAGGCAAGTGTCAAGAAACTTTTTCATATTGCTGTTAAGGATATCTCAGAGCTTTAGAATGGTTTGAATAGGAGGGGACAATATTATCCAGTTCAACCGTATTCCCCCAGTCATTTTTGCTGGGTCAGGTTGCTCAATCCAATATGACTGCAAACATTTCCACTGATGGAGGAGCTACAATTTCTTTGGACAACTTGTTCCAACATCTCATCACATTCCTTGTAAAGAATTTCTTCCTTACATCCTACTAAAACCTACCCTCCTAAAGTTTAAAAGCATTGGCCTGTCTACAGGCCTTTCTAGACAGTCTCTGTGTTTTTTCATAAGCCCTCTTTGATGGGGGATGGCTATCAGATCACTTCTCTGTGCTAAACTGCCCCAACCCTCTCAGTTTTTCTGCATAAGAGAAGTGTTCAAGACCTTTGATCACTGTGGTGGCCTTTCTCTGGGCCTACTTAAATCTACTGCCTGGTTACACTGTGTTTGCTGCACCTCAGGACAGCTGCCCAGGCACACATCTGGCCCACACTGAACCTGTCATATTCCTTTCTGCAGTGCTGCTCTCCAGATATTCCTCTCCTGGTTTGTACTTGTGACTGGCATGAGTCTATCCTTGGTGAAGTTGGATGGCATTTCCATTTGTTAAATTATTATTAATTGTCTAATGCTCCAATACATCTAAATCCCTCTGCAAGGCACTTTGTCCCATCTCTTGTAGGACCATAGAGAAGTTTGGGTTGGAAGGGACTCCAAATCCCATCCTGTCCTGTGTCCCCCACCATGTGCAGGGACAATACCCAATATCAGCAGCAAACCTTTTCATGGTGCATTTAGCTCCTGCACCCAGATCATTGATAAAAATCCTGAAGAGAACTAGGCCTAGAACTGAAACCTGAGGAATGCTGCTGCAGACCAGTTGGCAGTCAGGTGTAGTCTCATTCCCTACATTTTGAACCCTGACCATAAGCCAATCCTTCACCCAGTGTGGCTTGTACAATAAATAGTACATAGATTAATGTGTTACTAGTATAGAAACAGTATGTACAGTATAGATAATAGTAGATATGATAGGTATGCAGTGTATAAATAGGATAAATATCCTATAATGTCTATCATCATGTGTAGTATATATTTATACCAGCATGCATCAAACACAACTTCGCCAGCCAGTCAAAAGATGATTATCTTGGTGTTTACAATGTTGCTGCAACCTTACCTTGTGTGCTGTGTTCTGTTTGGGACACATAGTTTGGGAAAGTTCTTAAAGCACACATATGCATCCATAGGTGAACAAAGCTGGTGAACAGGCTGGAAGGAATGCCCCATGAGCAGTATTGGAGGACTTTGGAATTGTCTAATTTGGAGAAAAGCAGACTCAGGGATGACTATTTTGCTCTCTACAGCTTTCTGGAAAAGGACTAGGGATGGAGTTGCTTCTCCCTGGTTTCTGGTATCATGAGAATGGTTTAATGATGCGTCACAGGTTGCTCATACTGGGCATTATGAAACATTTCTTTACCTCAAAGGTGGTGGTTAAACACTGGAACAGGCTTCCTAGAGAAGTGTCCCAAGCCTGTCAGAGGCATTCGTACAATGTCCTCAAAAACATGCTTTAACTTTTGGTCAGCTCTGAAATGTCCAGGAAATTGAATGGCATGATTGTCATAGGTTGATCCTTCAAACAGAATACTCTATGCTATGGTATATTTTATTGTATCCATGCTCAGTAGAATGTATAAATACCTAGTATAGTATATACCATACTAACTTATGTATGCATTCTATAGTAAAAGATACGTTATATGTGCGTATGTATGAATTTTAGAAGATGAAAGGACATGCGGCAAAATGTGACAGAACATAGTACTTATAGTTTTAGACTGAATCAAATGATGCAAAGAAAGGTTCCTCCCGACTTCCAATTTGCTGCTTTTTGCATGGTATTTAAATCTTCATTATGGAGTGGAAAACATTGGCTGTAAATAAATGTTGAAGGTGACCAGCAGGAGTGTATGCTTTAATTTCCTCAGTCCAAGACTACACAGGTTGAAGAGAAAAGAACTGCAGAAGTGCTGTTCTTTCATGTAGTCACTTGTACTGCATTAACAGGAACCACAATGCTGAGCTGCACAGATAACTGATTTAGGACAATAGTCATTTCTTCTGTTCTTCTGTTCTCGTTGCACTTCTTCCAAAGATGACTAATCAAGTCCATAAGTGAAGGACTAAATTAAATGCTTTGATCATATTTTCAGGAAAGCATATGCGGTTTTTCCTTTTCTCCATGAAGTACATATATGCCCAAATCCTGTGATATATGGTCCTATGAGGTAGGATTGTCTCAGACTTACAATTACCCCTTCTCACTGTAATTTTTAATATGTCATATAGACTAATATTAAACAGTAACATGCTTATTTATATTTCCCCATTGCAAAAAATGGGTGATGAATACCATTAATTTCCTGCTTTTCACCTGAGCCCTGACTTTAATTTTTTTTTTAATTAATACTTTGAGATGTCCAAAGCTAGGCACATGTGTACTCTACCACATGAAAAAAAAAACCAAAAAAACAAAAACCAACAAAATAGGAGGGACCTCTCTGTGGTCAAATGACACCACAACCTCACACTTTTTCTCTCATATTCCTTAGAGAAAGTCTAAGCAGTATGTTCTGTAGATATATCTGACTTGTAAAAAAAGTTAGTCAGAGGGGCTGTAACACAGACAGTAAATGTGAAATCAGTGAAGCAGTGAAGATGATGAAATGATCAGTGTCAAAGCTTGTTTTCTGGCTATGCATTACTTTCTACTGCAGATGTAGACCAAGGGATTTGGTATTTCACAGCCCTTCAGGGATACAGTGAAGGAAGGTGTTGTATGAAAGACTTGTTTCTAGACCAGACACAGTGAGGTATTTGGGTATTGACACTGAAGCAGTGAATTCTAGACTCCCATCCTAGCCACCAGACTATACATCATTCTTCCTGTATAAAATGTTCACAATTTCCTGTCCCTTGTCTTATTTGTTTTTTCTCTAAGCAACAACTCTATATCTTTACTTCTGCCTTAGCCTGTTTTCAATCCCTGTTTTATGATACATTGTGTGAAAAATTATGAAAGAAACTTTGATCCCTTTAGATATTCTGGAAGGCAAATAAATTGTAGGTAGATTTTAATATTCAGTTACTTCCTAACTTCATCTCAGACAAAATGGTAACTTACCACTACAGCTATTAAGTCTCTAGAACTCCCAGAAGTGGATGTCACAGACAGTAAGATGGAGTTGCTATGCGAATACAGAAACACTAATTAATGACAATTCCATGAAAGATTTTGTGGGAATGAAAAGAATACTTCTCCTCTGTACCAGAGAGAATTGAGATCCTACTAGTTAGAATTCTCCCATCATTTAGATATAGAGGATGTTCTCTTCACTAACACAGAAAGGAAAGAAATATTCAATGTGAGTCTTTCCCTTCCAGAAGCTACAGTTTACACACAAAGACAGCATTGGGCTTTCATAGCTGTCCAGCAAATCCAATATAGCATCACTTAGCACTTTTTCACATTTCAATTCAACTAGATGACAAGTATGAACAGTCTTAGTCTAAATTTGTAAAACATAAAGCAGTTGTCTTTCTACAAGTGGAAGTGCTAATGAAAACATATAAACTGGGAATGTGAGATTGCCTGGAACTGTTTACACAGAAAAAGAGACATGGTTATTGTATCTGTTTTATATCTCTCTCCACTACATAAACACTCACAATCTGCATATACACAGACATAAATAAAGGACAAAAAGAGAAAAAAAAAGCGCTGACCTGCATTTTCAACTGCTACTAATAAGTGAATTTAAGTTGAGCATCCTGAACAAAGCTTTTAGCAGCTGCTGGCAACATTATTAGACTATGACTAGATTTATGACTAGGTATGTGGAAAAATCCTAGTTGAGTCACAAAGGAAGAGAGAAATAAGATGATTTAAGGCTGAATTAGTTTAGAAGAGTAAATTAGAACAGACCCATCTGAAGCAGATAGGAATTCAGTGGAAAATTATCTCTTACAAGGTATACCATTCCATTTTGTATTTTACAGTTACTAGCTACTAGCCAACATAAGAAATCTTATACATGAAAAATGTATTCATCATCATCTATTTTATTCTCTTTAACTTCCATGTCCGATTTATTTTTGTTTTCACTTTTTCTCCATTGTTTTTTCTTCCAATAACGATAACTGCATTCTTTAAGTGTACAATGTCAAGTTTAAAGGACTTGCAGTACGTAGCACATATTCATTTCAGGCCAGCCCCTTGTAGTTAATCCGCACAGTGCAGAAGCATACTGCCTGTGCTACCTGTGAAAATCACAATAAAGAAAATACTTCAGCTTGCAAAGCTTTAGATAACTCTATATAAGAAAATGTAAGATTTAGCAGTAGAAGTAGAGGCAAATGTGTGAAAACTCATGGGCTGAAATAAAGACAACTTAACAGGTAGAGCAACTACTGGCACATGGTAGAAAAACAGAAATAACCCAGTGCTTCCTGTGGGCAGGAAGGTGTTCAGCCATCTCCAGGAAAGCAGGGCTCCATCATGCCTAACAGTAACTTGGAGAAACATACACCATGAACCTGAACATTCTCTCCTTCTCCTTATTTCCTCTAGCTTTTATTTCTGGGTGTTTTAGGGTCAGCTGTCCCAGCTGTGTCCCCTCCCAACTTCTGCACCCTCAGCCTACTCACTGGCAGGACGGGAAGAAGAAAATGTCCACTAAGAAAAAAAATTAAATCTATTCCAGCCCAAACCAGCGTAAGTTGGTTTTAAGTTGGATCTAAAACCTCTTTGAAACAAAGAAACTTTTTTAGTTGCCTTTGAAACAAAAGAACCATCGTATACGCTTCCAAGCCAATTCTACCCTGTTGTACCCCATCAGTATCGGCTTAAAGAACATCAGACAGATTTCAGTCCAAACACTGGTCTAACCAGTAAGAGAAGGAAATGAGAAATTTTTGAGATCCATGCATCTCCATCCATGGAGATGTATTGCTGTCGCTTATGTCAATGACAAATTAACAATGAACTATGAAATTATGTCTCTGAGTTATAACAGCTTAATTTTACAGTTCCATTCATTGACCTTTTAGCGGTACAGATGCCCAAAAATAAAAAATAAGATTGTCTATTTTATAAAAAACCTTTAGGTCTGTAAAAACATTTTGTTAGCCCTGTATCAAAAGAAGCAAAGCATGTTTGTTGTCTCTACCTAGCCTTAATGTTTCCATACAAGCTTCAATGGAATGTAAAATAGTGGTCATTACTGGCATATGGTGGGAATAATATAATTAGTGTATTTTTGGTTTCTTCCAGATGTGCAGCATGTTAGGGAAAAATAAAAAAAAAGTAACAAAGAAAGATAAAAGATTAAAGTTTATTCTCTTATCATGAAAATAACCAATTCTGTTGAAGTTTTAAATTTTATTTTATTTCCAGTGGATTTGAGAAAACCAAATTACATGATGCCATGTAGTACTGAGTACTTAGAGAATATATTCAACAATGCAATTTTGTAATAACAACAAATCTTCACAGATATATGTCTCTGTTAACAACCTCCTAAAAAGACAACTATGACAATGATTGACTTTTCTCCACAGATTTGTAAAAAACCTCACATACTCAAGATTTTAGAGTGCAAATGCAGCACTAAAGCACTGAGAACAAGAAATAAGACCAAGGCCTTATATATAATCTTTTCTATTAGTTTACTGAAATAAAAGTCAATGACACAGATCATGATGCAAGGAAAACCTGTGAAGCCATCCTTGTTCTATACCATCATAATCGTCATAAAAAACAAACAATTAATCAGAGATTTTTTCCCTCGACCTGTCTCTTGCTGATTTAATTTTCCTACATTCCTCTTAAAACTCTAGTAACATAATTTCTGAAAATTGTTAGCAAAATAATTTGCCAGATGCAAAAAGTTTCCTGTAAACTTTTGCATTTTTGAAATGTTTATTATTGTTCTATCCCATGATATGTCCTTTAGTCTTTTTTTAGTGAAGATATGAATATTTAACTCTAGAAGTCCTCATATCATAATGTTTTCTATCAAAATCTAAATATATTTAAATGCTTTATCTAGTTATTTAAAAGTTACCTCCATACAGACAATCTGATATTGCTTTATTTTTTCTTCCCCTCATAAGAGAATGTGGTTTTATTCCTAAAAAAGCTGATTAAGTCTCTTCTTTCCATGGAAATATTTGCTGCATTATTTTACTGCATGATTAGACCTGATTTAGAAATTATAACTGCCAACAGAGAAAAAACTTTTAGTGTCTGATTAGATGATATTAATAGACTATAAGGCCAAAACTTTCTCTCAACTGTTCTATAAAAGATTATGATCCTGTATTGGTTCTTGCTCATCCATGTACATGGGAGGCATGATCATGGAGAGGAATTTTTCAAAACCAGAATGATTTATATCTTTGTCAGCAGAAAGTGAAGTGACATTTTTCTTTGTACATTAAACCTGTAAGGTTCTAAATAATTAATTCTGAACTACACCATATATGTTTTGGAGTACATTGTGTGTGTTACCTCTGAATTTTACTTCAAGGGCACAGACTGCATATATGAGTTGTAACTTGTACAGTGTCTTTTGTGTTAAATTTTATATAATATGATGGTAATATCTATTTGTATTTTTTCTGGGTTTTTTTGATGACAAAATTAAAATGATGTCCAGAAGGATATTAGACTAGCAGGATGGGAATAATGGCAGGGGAAGAAATTCATGAAACAGATGTCACTTCTCAAATATTTAATTATATCTTCTAAAACATGAAACAAAATTGAAGTACCAAATGCTTGCAAATGCTGCAGTTTTAGTATATGCTATTGTCCAAAATAATACTGGAATTTGTGTACACTGAGATTGGAAGAAGAGGTGGTGTAACTTTTAATGGGTATTTGGAAATGAATGGAATTAGACTGTAATAATAAGTAGAAAGATTTAAAAAAACCAAAAAAACAAAGACAATGATAAAGGAACCACCATCACAGGTACTGCAAGTCCTGCAGGGAAGAACTTGAAACATTATCAGTGTTTTTGCACACCAGACCACCTTTCTACTGAGGAAAACGGCTGTCATCATGTTAGGACCCCTGGAAACATTATAAGAATGAGTGCACCACCAAAGAGAAGGGTAAGCATTAATTTTGTCTATTCCAAAGGAACACTTTGTTTTAGAATATTAATTTTCTGTATAAATTTATATTATTAAGTTATATTTTTGTAACTGTACTCAAGATAACTGTTTTAGTTGATTTATAAAATTTTGGCTGAGCTAACAATCTATTGCATGTACATGTACAAAGTGTGTTAATTCTTCACCTATATAAAATTTTAAGTGTACTAGGGACCGTGACTTTCATTGTGAGAAAACATTAAAAGTAAATAATTCCATGAACAACATCTCTTCCACCAATCTCAGTTTAAAAATGTAAACTGTCTGGAACCAGGATTAGTCACTCTTTCTGTAAAGAGACTTCAAGAGTTTTCTTCCTCTGAGTTGTTCCTGATCTTTTTGGTTTTTGTTTACATCCTAGCAGATGCTGCAAATTCATTCTTTGGAAATGATAGGTTGCTGCAATCACAGTTAAATCAGAAGCTTGGAGTTCTTTATTAATCTGTTTTCCTACAGAAAAAAAAAAAAAAATCACATGGCCCTGTTTGTATGTCTTTGTGATCATTCCCCTCACCAGCAAAAGAAATGTTGAGCACCTTTGTGAAATCAGTAAAGATCTCAAAGACATTAAATATAGTGCAAGTTTCCTAAAACTTGATGGAATTTTGCAATATTTTGCTGCTTCCTCGTGTCAACACTTTGTAATGTTTAGTACTGAGCTGCAATTTTTGTTTCCCAATTTATGTATTTAAGCAGAGATACCAAATTTACATCCTACAGTGCTGGTATAATCACAGCAGACACAGGGAATTGATTCAAACTGAAAGAGAGTAGGTTTAGAGTAGACATTAAGAGGAATTTCTTTGCTGTCAGAAGGGTGAGGCACTGGAACAGGTTGCCCAAAGAAGTTGTGGATGTCCCACCCCAGAGCTGCTCAAGAAGAGGGGGTGGAACTAGATGATATTCAAGGTCTCTTCCAATCCGGGACAGTGTATGATTCTAGGATCTGCCTCTGGGTGGGTCATCTCTCAGAGTGAGAAAATTCTCAAGTTTACTATACTGGGAGGACAACTGACAACAGAGCCCGGGTTGATACCCTCAGTCCTCCAATCATTAAGAAGGTGCAAAGATATCTGATGTGACCCAGACTTCAGAGAACTCAAGGGGAATTTTTCACAAGTATATACCTTGCACATACTCCCTTGGGTCTGTGTGAGTGCAAAAATGAATACACTATGCATATTGCTGTCTTAGACTCTTAAAAAAAGTAGTTTTGTAAGTCAGTGAGGCCTATAAGTGAGTTACTGCTCTAGATTCTACAGAATTTTTTGTTAAGTTATTTAACATAGGCTATGGATTAAGTGCTGTTAGGTTTAAGTGCTATTAAAACCTTTAGTCCTAAACCACTGATCAAATCTCAGGCTAGGTTTATCAAGTGGGTTCACTCTGAACCTGGTGACTCAACAGGTGGCCTTCTTCCTTTCTATCCTACCCTTTCCCATCTGTGCCCTTTTTCTATCTCCAGCACCTACACAGATCATTTTACATTGATTTTAATTATAGATTGATTTATTCTAGATTTTATTCTTATTTTTTCTCTTTGCTTTTATCATCTAGTAAGTAGTAGAGTGGATCTTGCCAATGAACTTTGTCACACTCCCACTTTTATATTAAACTTCCTTCTGCCCATACCTTTGTTGGACATTCGTTGAATGATCTAAAACATTCATTCATGACAACTGCCCAGGAGAATATCAAGGCTTCTCCAGTCTCTGTATCTCATCTTTGGTACTGCTCCTGTTTAGAATACTTTGGTATTGTCCTATTTGTTTTTTAACTTGATATTTTGATAAAAATCTAGGGTTTCTTACAGGACTTACTCTTATTATTACAGAGATATTCTGTTCCTACTGACAGCCAGTGAATGCCATATTTTTTTACTTTCCCTCTTAAGATGGGAAGGAATTCCTCTGAAGGAATAAAGCATTCCATCTTTAGATATATGTAATACATTAACCAAAGGAATCGACTGTACTGCTAGAACATGCATTAAGAAAATGCTAAATGTGTACTCAACACTGAAAATCCATATGGAAATGTTATTATCATTTCTGATGAAAGTTACCTTTACAGATAAATTATGGAAAACAGACATTCAGCTTGGATTCTTTCCCCCTCCTTAACACCCAGCAATCACAGAGATATTTAATTCTGAGGATACAAATGGCTCAGTCTTGAAATGCTTTTATTTCATCTTACACCAATGAAGAAAATGCAAATCTTGGCTTTGATTTTAATGAGCACAGATGTGCACAAACTGCAGAGAAATAAATTAGTTGTTTTCCATCTAATGCAGATGCGTCACCTTCCGAATTCTGCCACCAAAACAGTTGTCCACTTTGTATGTATCAGAGGTAGCTAGAATAAGACTTTAGAATCTGATTGTTTCTGAAGTGTTGAGATGCAAAAAACCCTCACTTATGGCTTATTCACACCCTGTGATGGTAAAATTCTTTTTAAATGTAAAAGGATTTTTTTTTTTTTTACATAAGCTCCAAACAAGCAAAAGTATGAATAAAACCAAAATATCAGTAATATTTTGTAACTGGATACATAATTGCACTATGTAATTGAGAACTTATTATATACTACTGGTTATAAAACCATCAAAAGTCATCCTTGTCCAATAAAACATGAGTCAATAAAATTATATTTTCATTACAGGCTCTATCCTGATCCCTTAAGATAGTGCTTTCCACTACCTTCTTCATTTCCAACAGAAGTGTTGCTGTTCCTAAAGGGATGATGAATTTAGAATTAATTCAGATTTTTTCGTTTCATATCAGCAAAGAAAAAAACCCAAATCTTTGAAACAAAGGTTAAAAAAAAAATCATTGATTTTAGTTAGAAGCATTTATGATCAGCTTTTCTTTGTCTCTTGTGATTGTTTTATCTCATTTTTGCTTTGTATCTTTTATGCAAAGTATATTTTCATTATGTCCATTGCAAAAATATCAAAATTATTGACTGAGATATGGTGAATTCATATAAAAAAAGAAAACCAGTTTTAGTTCCGGTAGAGTAGTGAATATTATGTGCAATTTGGTTATAATTTTTGTGTTGAGTGTATTTGTTTACAGTCATTTTACTACTCAGTATTCCTCTTATTTCAGGGCTGACAGCCAGACACAGAATTTGTCCTCTCACTTCTGTCTTCTAATTAGATTAGCTAAGTCTCTCAGAAAAACTGGCAGTGTGCCATACTCTGAGATTTTAATATTAATTCTCTATAGGGTGTCCTGCTTTATCTTCAGCCCCACTGCTCTGCGCAGCTCCTCTCACCTTGGACCATCACTGGAGGTAACTAATGAAATTTCTTTAAGACTTTCCATCATACCAATGTCATTTTTACTTGTCATTTATTTGAAAACCATTCAACAATTTGATGCCTGATTGCTTCTCTGAATGTGAAGTCCTGGACTGCTGATATAATTAACTTTCTATAAGCCTCTTCAAACAGATCTACTTTTCTGGAAGTGCCTGTGTTTTACAAAACAGCCACAAGTCTTAAGAGGTGACCCTTGAGAAACAAAAGTAGATATTTATCACTCGACAGTCCTAGATTTTTATTGTCTTTTGTAAAATTTGAAACGCACTTTGGTATAATTTTAGTATTACTCAAACATTGCTATGTTACCCAGAGATCTGAAATTCCATTAGATACCAGAGCAATTGTTCCATATTCATTTGATGTGAAGGTTATTACGACCTGAATTAGAAACACTGCAGTGCTGGGTTTGCTTGTGTGTCGGGGCTGTCAGGGGTAGGAGGATGGTCTCTGGTCTGTCACAGAGAGATCCAATTCCAGCTGGCCCCAACTGAGCCACCACAGGGCACGGCTCAGCCCCTCAACAAAGGTTGTGGCATCTCAGGGAAAGCATTTTTGACAAAGGTCAGAAAAATGCCATACAGACAGAAGAGAAGGGAACACAAAAGTAAGAAACTGTTCTGTGAACACCAAGGTCAGAAAATAAAGAGTGGGAGCTGCAGTCTGCGGTGAAATCTCTGAGGGAGGGGATACTCCCCTTTACCCTGCGAAGGAGAGTGTTAGAGCTGGTATTGCCTTGGAAGAGAACACCGAGAAGAACATCGCTGCAGCCTGTGGAGGACTGCACGCTGCACACAGGAGCAGTTGGATATTTCCCAAAGGAGATGATACCCATGGAGACCTGACATGGGAGCAGATTTTTCTCCTGAAGAAGCTCACCCAGTGGGAAGAGCCTGCGCCAGAGCAGGGTAGCAGAAGAGTGAAACTGCCATGTTCAAACCATACTGCTACCTGTCCCTTCCTGTGCTGCTTGAGGTGCGGAGAGGATTGGCAATAACAGAGTGAAGTGCCTGGGAGAGGGTGGAAGAAAGGCGAGGGGTTGATGTTTGTCTTTCTTTCTCACTATCCAAATATATATGGACTGGCAATAAATTGAACAAAGTCCGTGAAGCTGAGACTGCTAAGACTTCTCACTACCTTTTTCTCAATTTAGCTTTCTCATCCTATTCCCTCCTGTCCCACTAAAAAGAGTGAGTGAGCAAGTAGCTGGCTGGGAGTTTGGCCCTTAGTTCTCCACAGCTGTTTTTTGTTAACTGCATAATTACTTAAGTCAAAAAGTAATGACATTAAAATACAGGGCCTTGACATGTGATCTGTCTTCACTGGCTAGTTCCAGATATCTACAATTTAGAAATCTATGTCTAAGCAGGCAATATTAGGTCTCCTTCAAAATCCATAGAGAAAAATGACCATGTTATGACGTGTTTTCTCTGATTTATTATGGTAATCTTATTTATATTAAGACAAATCACATCATCCTTTCTATTGATTTGAAGAAATGCTTCCAAATTCTAATTCAGATTATAGAGATACCAGACCTTACATTTCTCAAAATTTGTTTCTTTTTTCATGCAATTTCTGTTAAATATTGTCTGATTTGCAATAAGGTATTTTTAAGAGGCATAAAATAATTCTGAATTTTCACAAAGGTCTTTAGATATGAATTTCAGCAGAGACTTGCACTTTACAACTATCTGGATTTTTTCTACTGAGATGCCATAAAACGCTGCTAGATGAAACATGTCTGAAATATGCATGAAGCTCAAAATGCTGACACTCTCCATTTCTGGAGATAAAATCATCTAATCATCATGTGCCTTATGTCTGCTATGTATCAAAGTAGGTCTAGAGTAAAAGGAGGCTAGTGATTAAACACATTAGGTAACACATAATGTGAAACTATTCTGACAACAATGTTGATCTAGGTAGGGTCGGCACATTGCATTATCCCATTAGTTGTACCAATAATTGTAGGGACATTGTAGCTGTAGAATGATACGGAAAAAAATCACTTATTTTTAATTTTGAGGAACTTTAAGATACAGCTCCACAGTTAACTAAATCCTTATGACAGAGGAGTTCATGTTAGGGTAGAGCTACTGAGAAGGAGATGATGCATATCCCTAGAGAAACACGAGAGAAACAGAAACATCAAGCACATCTGTCCAGCCAGAAGTGCACATCTGCAGACCCACAAACACCATGAGAGAGCATTCTGCGGTTGAGGACAAACCTGGCGTCAAATTCCTGTTCGTCTGTCATCCTGTATTTTCTGGAAAGGGCTCTTTCATGCTTTTCAAGGCAGAGCTGTAATCAGACATGCTGTCATACAAGACACAAGTTTACCCCTCACAGATGTTCCCCTGAACTGCCTTCCCTAAGATCTTTTTTGTCAAGGCAATATATCTGTCCCTCCTCCTTCATTTGACAGCATTGCCATTTAGTACTATAGGGGAGGTTTCTTTAATGTGGTGGAATATATTAAACATAGATGGTAAAGATATTATGGCTACCTCTTATGTATGACAGCTGCCACTTTACCATCTAAAATGTTGGACCTCAGAAAATTCTTTTCCAACCACTGTTTTTTGGAATTGAAACAATGTTTAAGATCTTATGTTTCAAATATCTCTATTTTTTCAGGAGCATAAGGTAATGCCAGCATTTGCAACCAATCTTTTGACAATTTAGTAAATACAGTGCTCTTAAATGACCATAAAAAATCACTCAACCAAACAAAATCATAAAATATGTTGATCTCCTTCAAAATCTGCTGTTGTCTGCAAAATAATTCAGGATTATATTATCAAAGAATGTTCTCCGGTAACACGTGGAACTACTTTTTAAAATTATCTGTCAGCTTCACTTCTTTATATGGGCCTTGAAAATATCTTCTTCATTCATCCCAAGGTCTAAGGTTGGAGTCAACACTTCAGTTATGTCATTCTCTCTCTGGAAAGTTACAACTTTTCAGAAAAGATGAACCAATACTTTTCCCCTAGCTTCATTCAACTCAGTGTCCCAAAGCATTACAGATGACAGTGTCACTCTTCTTGGGGCCCTGTACTGCAATTATATGAAGAAACAGGGATAAGCCAACTATTCAGCAGTCAGCTTGTGCCTCAGTTTCCTAGTATATATTATGTATCTTGGACTACGATTCTAAGATTTCCACATGGCTAAGAAACTCCCAAACTGTCTCCATGTTTATTCTATTTTCTGGAAAAAATGGTGGAGAAAGAGCATGACTTCTTTTACATATTTAGGGTAATCAATCTTTTTTTATATTTCTCTTTAGACATAATCCAGACTGAGAACACATTTATTAGGTTTTTATCTGATCACAAGCAACACAGTGGTTTCCCAAGAAATAAACATGCCAAGTTTGGCCTTTCCTTACTTTAAGGCAAATTTAATAACAGTTTAAAATGTTGGGGAAGGCAGGAAAAGAACAAAAACAGAAACAAACAAAAACCCCCTAATACCAGCAACAACAACAACAAAAAATCAACAAACCAAAACAACAAAAAATGTATCAGGGGAGGAGGAAACCAAAGCCCCCATAATTTTGCAAAATAAAGATATAGTTGAGAAAAATTTCAATTCCTGAATTAAGTAGGTCAAGGCTGAGGCCCTAAAGTTGAACATCTGGCTCAGCATATTATAACAGTAAATTCTAGAGAGGATATAAACGCATAAACTCACTTCCAAAATGCCAGAAGTTTATCCTACCTTGTGGGTGTAGGCTTAATCTATACAACAACTATAACAACAATTACATATACACATATTCTTGCAAGCATAACAACTTCAAATTGCATAAAATTCAAATCAAAAGATAGCCTGAATGAAATATAACTCTGTACCTAGAATTTGTAGAAGTTAATTATTTCTGTTTCTCTATAGATAATGGCAGAAATAAGCAGAAATATAAAAAATGTGTTAGAGGGATGTATTCAAGACCTATCTTTAGGATTAAATAATTTCTGATAATTGAATTTAAAAAAAACCCCACAAACATAAAATTTGATTGACTTAACTTAAAATTTCAAGTTCAGATGACAGCCTTCTTGAGCTGTACTCTTTGCATTACAATTCAAGTGACTTCACTTAGTAATTTGATTTACTGGTGATTAAACATGTTTACTTTAGAAAACAGCTTTTGACTGAAGGACACATATTTACAGATCTGTATTAATTGAATACAATAAAGATGACAGAAACTCTAATCATGAAGGAGGAAGAAAAAGAAAGAAAGTTTATGGTTGACACTGATAGCATTTGGAGCTCAAATGGAAAGATTTATATTTGATATACCCTTGTGTTACAATTGCTGACTAGGTTTTTGTCAGAAGTAAACAGCAGAGTGCAAAATTTTTCATCAAAATGAAAAACAGTGCAAGATATTGTAAAAATTAGAATAAATAATGTATAGTCTAAACTTTCTCTGCTCTGTTTTGCCACAGAAAATTTCAAGAGTCACTTGTACTTGTTGTCTTGTATTTCAGAACTCCTTATTTCCTGCTCTGGACATGAGAAGAAGTATGTATGCCTGCAGAATTAATTCCTGTTTTCATAAATCTCTCTGCCCTTGTGATGTATAACTGAGTGGTGATACTCCTCCTTGCTGCAACAGCCAATACAGCAAATGAATAGCTAGACAAACTTGTTTTTCTATGTATTGAAAGTCTCAAAGGTAAAATAAGTACTTTCATTACCACACCCACATTGTGCAACCCACTTTGTATAGTTCCAGAGAACTATTGAAATAATAATAATAAAAAGGTACATGTACTGAACCTTAGGATTGCAGCTAAGTGAATTCCATTAGAAACCTCTTTAGCTGGCTCACATTCCTAATGTACAATTCCTCTGTTGTACTGTATTTTCAAAATTTATCTTAAAATGACTACTAGTGCTACCTAACTTTTACTTGTAATGAAATATTTAGTCATTCAAGAAGCTGAAGAAATTATGCAAATAATTTTCATAGCATGTCACCTTTTTTTAGTTTTGGTAGTAAAGACATATATATATTCATAGCATGTCACTTTTTTTTAGTTTTGGTAGTGAAGACATATATATTCATAGCATGTCACTTTTTTTAGTTTTGGTAGTGAAGACATATATATATATATATGTAAAGTTTCTACCTATTTAATGTTTTAGCAGTGGATAGTGGTTGCATGTGCATATAGGAAGCAGCAGGAAGTGAGCTGTGCTTTTTTTCTACAGACAGAAGACAGAAAACAGATGAGAAAATAAATACTACATAAATACAAATAAATGGAAAACACAGCAGTGGTGCATTTCTTAGCAAGACACAGTTCTTGCCTCTTGGTTCTTTCTTTTGTGGAAAGTACAGTCATTTGAATGAGCAAGATCAAAGCTTGCAGTAGGGCTTTGCTGCAATGTTTAAATGCAGCCTAATGATTTAAGAGCAAGCAATGATGATGAAAAGGGGGCTTCCAGGGAGTTTCCTTTCAAGGAATTAAACTGCTAAAACTTTCAAATGAGAAATTTAAAGCACATGAAAATACAAAATCAGAATGACATATCCGCTGATCACAACCTTATTTCTAAAGAAGACAGTTTAGACTGGCAGCCATGGTTACCGTGTTAAATGACAGCTTTTGAACAGTAATGCAGGTATCTTAACATTATTTTCTAAATGTAAAGATTACTATTTTTACTTGTATAAGAAAAAGCCAAAAAATCTAATAGAACTACTCCTTGGAACTCTTCCTGACCATATGAAAAATTCCTTGTTCTGTAAAACAGACATGGATATGTGGTCTCAATTTTTTCAAGCTGTATACCCCTTAGCAAGTTACATCACATCAAAAAATCACATTTTAACTGGGGGAAAATGAATGCCCTGTCTTTTGGCCAATACTACAATGATAAGGAATTACAAAAGCTCTTTATCATCTTGTTTGTTCAGTAGCAGAGATTTTGTATCACATTGCCGCACTTTCAGGTTTACACCAGACTTTCACAACTGCATTGTGTCAGGGACTCCATGGAACCTTTCTCTGGACTTGAGTGGTCTGGTCTCAGCTAGAATCAATGGTTTTTGCAGCCAATGATAAAAATACTTAGACACCCGGGTGCATCACAACAGTGCCTGCATGTAAGCCGGACATCTAAACTGGATTTATGCATAAGCAAGGTAGACACTTTTTTTTTTTTTTGGTTAGTTTGTTTCTGAGGATGAATGAGAAGGTGCTAATCAAGCCAGGTAGCATTCCTGTTTGTAGTTCTCAACGTCTCACGTGGAGTATACACATTCTGCTGAAAATTCGCCATCTATTCACTGTCAGGAAAACATGAGCATTGAAGTTCATAATAAAGTATTGTTAGGAGAACAAAAGCCTCAAGGAAGTTAATGAACTGACAACTAAGATATCCTTTATTTTCACAGTAGAACTGAAGTAGTTAAGAGTTCTTTTTAAAGCTTCAGAATGAAGTGACTCTTTAAACTTAGAAGATCCAGTTCAATAACTAGTAAATATTGAGAGGATTTTTGTTCTCTAAATGGGTAATAAATAAAGCTATATTAGGCCTATAAATACTAAATACTCTAATAAAGCCAATAAATACTAAAATAAAAGAAAGAACAGAATTCAAACTATGACCTGCATATAAAATTTTATGTCTTCCTGACACTGACTTTTTTGGAGATGTTTAACTGGAGGAGTTTGTAGAGAGATATATAGCTAATAGTTTTGCACATCACAGTAATAGACTTGCCTGAGTTGGAAGGGGACCACAAGGATCATGAAGTCCTGCTCAAACTCGCAATTGTGGCATTATTAGTACCATGCTCTGACCAACTGATCAAATCTCAGTGTTTCTTCATGTCCTTGTGGCAGTATTAAATCAGAGTGAATAACAGTGATTTTTTTTTCATTCATCAATCCTGTTAAAAAAAAAAAATCAAATTAAAATTAGACTTAATTAGCCGAACACTAACATAGTAACCTATGCAAGGGAAAGAAGCAACTCCCACCCACCAAATTGTCTCTTCTGTTTTGAGAATTTTGCAAGATGATATTTTTAGATAACTGTCTCAATTCAGGAATATTTCCAAAATATTTGCAAGTACACTTTTATTTCTTTCAAAAATAAACATTTGAATAAATGAGGCAAGAAACTTTCCTTTTATCTGAATGCAAGTGACTGCCTTCAAGTCTGAAATCAGGATGTGTTGTAGTGCTTCCATAATTTCAACCTGGCTTTTTCCATAGAAATAACTGACATTCCTTCAAGTCATTCAAGATATAAAATGGTAGATTGTGACAGCTCATGCTGAGATCCATTGATTAATGTATTTGGACACAGCCAGACCTTTGTGACATTGTTTTCCATCAGTTTGAGATGGAATGAAACAACTAGCACTTACATTACACACTTCATTCTAAGGGCAAAAAACCCTAGAATTATCCTAAAGAGAGGCAACTTCCCAATGATTTTTAAATTCCTAAATAATGTTTTAAAATGATAGCTCCTATAAAGACTATTGACAAATTTTGCTTAGATAAAGAAAGTCCTGGGATCAAATATGTTCAGATATTATTCCAAGTACCAAAAAGATGGTATAATACCATCCTTATCTAAAAAAGGTACAAATGAAAGAATTTTCTCCATCAAATTAATAAACTCAACTCTATTGCTGGTTTCTGTTAATTCAAGAGCACTTTTTCTTTGCAGGAGAAATGAATGATAATTATTTCAAAGATTACGTATTGAGGAAGATGCAGTGATTAATAGGATGCTGTTTATATGAAATCATCTTTAGAAAGGAATCCTGTGAGCTGTGGTCATAGATAATGACAATTACATAATCTTGCCAGATAGAGATTTTCTCTTATGAAGAACGATTCATGTTTTCCTGCTCCAAAGTCCCCCATTTGTCCATTCCTTCAAGATCGCATGGTAAGTTTGGAAAAGGGGACTAAAAATACAGACATTGTATTCAGTACATTGATGGATTATTGAAACCTTCCGGAAACTTCCTTCAGGATCTAGGCATTAATGCAAAGGAAGTTTTATAAATGTCTAGATTCTAATATTATGGCAAAGTGTTTGCAGGGATTTAAATTTGGGCCATATATTTTTGACTCAAATTTTCTAGAAATCAGTCTAGGAAGAAGAAAAAATTGATTTAATAAGTCCTTAAAATCTGTGACATGGTTTCCAGTCACTCTACAAATTTTCATTTTAAAATAATGACTGAGTTCCAGTGATGAGGCAAGTTTAATCTAGACAAAGAAAAAAGGAAGTAAGGAAAAAACCAGCTAAGGTGATTCTGATACATCTGAATGAACATTACAGAAGATTTAACAACAGCAGTGATTTAAATGGCAAGGAATAGATGGATTCTACTTCACTTAAATATTCTGAGATGCTGAAGTGCATTAAACAGCAGAAAGCTGCATTGGTTCTGTGATGTGGCCGTCACAAAATGTATTATAAATGCTGCTGTTAGCTGCAGGGGATGTTAGCTGCTGGAGAAGATGCAACTACACAAACTGTATGGCCTTCTGTCATGTGACAATTTCCAGGAAAGTTTTTATGCCATATGACATTGGTCTCCAAAGAGATGAAGCTGAAAGCAGCCTAAGCAGAAAGCATGTTCTAAAGATACTAAGGAATGGAATATAGTCCTTTTTTGTGTCTAGAGTTTTGCCCTGTCCCTTAATTTCAATAACATGCCTATGGCATCCTACATTAATTTATGAGTTCATCTAGGATGCTGAGGAGATGTAATGGTGGATATGATGATAGCTAAAAAGAACTATTTTTTTCCTGTCTATGTAATTTTGGGTACGGAATTTGATTTCCCAGCAAATATTACCAATTAGCAGATGTACCAAATAAATCTTTCCTTATAAAACATATTTTATATCTCATTTAATATGATACAACTGGGACAAAAGCACAAACTTACATTATTTTATTGTTAAGTAGTTTTGTTTTTTTTTTTACTTTTGGGAATAAAATTATGTGGCAAAATTATCTTACTGATGTGATTTAAACTGAGACTGTTTGTAACAAGAAAAAGTAATTTTATTAACAAAAAGAGAACAGCAACTTGAGAGAAGGAAAACTAAAACTGTGCAAGTCATTCTTATGCCATAAGGTCTATAAAAAAGAAAAAAAAAAGTTTCTGAAAGTTGATGTCTGAAAACTGAAAAAGTTTTTTTCAAGCATGAAAGTAATTTACAGCTTCAGAAACTTTTTAATTTTGGAAAAGAAACAGAAAATTATTTCCATTCATGATAAAATACAGAAAGCAGAATCTCTGTATGGATGAAAAATTAATTTGTCTTTTTCCTGCAGTAAGTGAAGCTGAATTCAAAGTTCATTACAACCACCATTAATATTTACTAATATATACATTATTATTATATAATTTAATATATACTGATATGAAATTAAAAAAAAAAGAATAATATAAAACTCTGGGCCTTGTTTTTATTAGTTTGAGATCTCCTTTTCAGTGTTGGTTATCACCTCTGCTAACATTGGTAAAATTATACCACATTGTACCACATTCTCCTCAGCACATGACAAGCACTTTTGAAATTGATTTATCTATTTTCAGTAGTTTTAAAGAGACATATAGCATTGTAATAAAGCAGAAATTTTCTGACCAGTGGTAATTAAAAGTAAAGTATGTGTACGTCAGGCTGTAGGTAAATATGTTTGAATATTTTCACCTTGATCAACACCTTTGCAGAGGCATATAATAAACTGTGGATTTTGGAATAATGCATTAAAATTTTGCTTTTTCAGCTCACAGGAAATTATTATAAAATCCAGTCCTTCTCAGTAGGAAACTTAACACATTACAATTGGCAATCTTTAAAAAAAGCACAAGATATTAAAAAAAAAATCCCTAACTTTACGGGTAACAACTTTAAGTAGAAACATACTATTGAAAGAAGTTAAAAGATTTGTTATTTCTAAGGTTTAAACTGTAATTTGAATGATATTAATATCCAGATATACTCTTCTGACTGCTGCTGCTGCCTATAGTAATAAGTGACCAGGAATCATTTCTCCATGTGAGTAAAATATCCAGGCCTTTAGCTTGCATATGTCTGTTTTTATTCTGAAATCTGTCTGACACAGAAAAAGAAGCCTGTGAAAAGCAGAGAGAGTAATTGATTTTCTAATTTGTATTTATATAAAAACTGGGGTGGTTTGACTAAGTTATAGAGACACCATATTTGCTGAGGTATAATAGATATAGACCTGTTTATTTTCAGAGATGACGGCCTTTAAATGTGTTTCAGGAGTTGTATATTAATCCATGCCTGTTATTCTCTCTTATGTCTGTTACAAAGAAGGAGCAGTGTCCTTGCTGGATCTCAGGAAGAAAGGTATAGGACCAAACAACACAGGAAAACAAAAAACAAAGNAAAAAGAAAAAAAAAAGAAAAAAAAAGAAAAAATATTTAATAAGACAGAAAGAGGAAGAAAAATATGGAGACCAAGTAAATTTTACCTCCCTTCAGATTCTGAGAACTTGATTTTGTGCAGCATCAAATGGACACCGGATCAATCCTCTCACGGCATAATGTAGATATCTTTTTTATGAAGAGGTTTGCTCCTTACATCTGATGTAAGAAAAAAAAATATACATCTTGTCTTGAAAGGAAGAAATGTGGTCTTTTTTATGCCTATTAGAACATGTCTAGCTACACATATCTAAGAACTTCACACAGAAGCAACAGCTATCTGGGGTGTTCCAGTACATTCCTCACTTTTTTATATATGGAGGGGGTTGGACTCTGGTCACACACTGCCATGCAGGCTTTTCAAGCCCTAAGTACAAACTCCAATGGACCAGATGTGTCACTCAAGGTCACTAACCCCTCAAATACAGTAGCTTCCTCAAGATTTTCATACAATCTCATTGCTTGCATTGATGGTTTTATAAAGATCAGGACTTGCAAGCCCATATTCAAAGTGTTGACTCCACTGTTTTTGAAGATTTGTAGCCTTTAATGCTAGATGGTTGGTCTAATGTAAATTTTCAGTTAGCAAATTCAGTGAGCCTGTCAGAAAGGTTGAACTGTCCTTCATTTGTAAGTCCAATGAAATGCCTGTTTGTCTGAAAGTGGAAAAAGTTTTACTAAAACAGTGAAACAGTACTGATGCCCAGTTCTGTTCATGTCTCTATACTTAATGATTCAATTGCTATTCTTGTTCTTCTATGAACAATGAAATAAATCTGTCCACATAATGAAATCCAGACTAACGAACTTCTGTTCAAAGAAATGTTAAGACTTTGTTAACTTCAGAGCATTTTCAGGCATCTGCTTATTATTTGTGATTCTGTCAGTGAAAAAAAAAATGAGACTGGTAGATGTCTGAGTCTTTGTCTTTTGTTGTTGCTTTTATTGTTGATTGGTTGGTTTGGGATTTTTTGGAGGCTTTTTTTTGGGGGGGGTTGTTTTGTGTTTTGGGGTTTTTTTTGTTTGCTTTGTTTTGTTCGCAAAGAATCATAGAAATATAGGTAATGAAGAAGAGCTTCCAACTCCTGTAGGAACCACTGCCATCACAGGACCAGTTCAGCTTTAGTTTTGTTGAGTTGGCTCCTGAAAAGCTCCAAGGATCAATGTTCTGCAACATCTTTGGGCAACCTGCTCAGAATTCATCCAAACTCTTAATACAGGAGTCTCTTTCTACTGTCCAAATGTCCCAAGTTGTAATCTGTAGGTATTATACATGGTTCTATCATCTGCTACCACCAAGAAGAGTTTGCCGACACTATCTTAGCAGCTTTTTCAAACTGTGGTAGGAGCTATTAGATTATTTTGAGTCTCCAGTGCCTGCAAAATATGTCAGGTATTCAAGGCCCCTGACAGTGTGCATAATCTACTGACGATAACC
>VZDJ01007754.1:6849737-6866631 GCA_008694505.1 Cyanoderma ruficeps | reverse complement strand
CCTAATCAATATAGAAAAGTCAAAATAATAATACTTTTCTATTATTATAAACACTAACCTCAGTTGCCAGATTAGGCCAAGGCAAGTTCAGGACAGCCCTGAGTGCCTGCACTGCCAGCCCAATACAAAACTCGTGGGGTTTGGACTATAAATGGAGGACTTATTTGCTTGTATATAACAAGATCTATGTGGACCTATTTTTATACCAGTCCTTGTAAGCTTGTTTACTTTCTCATGTGTCTGGGCAATCACCTATCCAATTTTAATGTGCAGATCCCCATTTTTGCTGATATATTCAGCTTTCTTTCAGCAGAATTTGCATCTCATATCTTTATTTATTAATAGTAAAGTCAAGCTTAGATAAAAAAAAATTTGAGAGAAATCTAATTATTCTGAAAGAAAAAGAACTCTAGGGGAAGTTGAAAGACAGTAACATTCCAGTAATGCAAAGGAATATAAATAATTTTGTTGTTTAGACGATTAATTTTGACACAGCACGTAGACTGTTTTCCCTTGTGCAAGCCAATAATATCATACTCCTTTAAAAGAAACTCTTCGTTAGACTTTTTGACACAGACCCTAATGAAGAAAACAGCCTGGTATTATTTTAGGAAGATATAATCTCTATGCAAATTTCTCCAACTTGTCTTCCCCAAGAAGACAAAAAAAAATTGACCCTGGAAAAGAGATGTCTTTTCAACAACTTTAATTCTGAGGCAGTTTTTAATGGGGAAAAAAAAAAAAAACTAAAATATTTAAGGAACCTATTTTGTTTTAAGTGAGTAGCAAGCTCATGTATTATCTGTGTATTAGCCCTATATCTGTCTTGGTTGAAACTGAGCAAGCTTTGCACATGCTGTCCAAGAATATAGTCCAGGAACAGGCCCATATGTTTTCTTAGGCAGGTCTCTCTCTATGTACTCTTGTTGAACTTGTTCTACAGTTTATGACCAGCTGAGCACCGGCTGGATGAAGACATGAACCTGTTTCCCAGAACGAGACTGAGAGATCTAATAAAAAGCTACAGAATTGGTGCTTTTCCTAGACCCTTTCCAGTGATATGAAAATTTAATTAAATAACTTGAGCAGAGCCAAGGTCACACTACCAGATTTCTTTGCACTGCACACTTAAAAGGACATTTTAGTGGTTTATAGGAAGCCTTAATTCATTACAAATTGAAAATCAAATAAGAGGGGTTCCTCTTTGGCCACTATTTAAAGTAGAAAAATTTTGTATATAATAGTGTCTGAGACGGCTTGAATGAGATGCTTTTTAATGTTTAGGATCTATTTATTGAAAAGTTAGTTCCTAACTAATGCAACAAATGTATGCTCATGGCAAAGAACTCAAATCCAAAGATCTATATGTGCCACCAAAAACTTCAACTCTCCATTCCCAGATCACCTTACAATTCATACTCTGTGAGTGTTAATTTAGTCCCATATGACACATTTAAGCTAAAAAAACAGGTTTCCAGTTGAAAAAACCAAACCCAACAACAACAAAAAAACAAACAAACTTTTTTAAAAAAAACACCAAAACAATTCTGTAGGATTCTTATGACCAGAACTCATCTTCCAATGCCATCTGGCACCCTTAAACAACACACTTTGTCATATGAGATATGTGCTTAATTTTCTGCTATGAAAACAACACTTGTGTTCGCTCAGTACTATTATTTCAGACATTCTGCAGTTAAAGTAACCCATAAGATATTGCAATTACATCTTAGAGCTGGAGCACACCCCTATCACATGGATGTGGCCTGTTTCCTCCAGAAGAAGATACTGGCCCTTGGCTTGAAGGTGCGAAGAAATAGCCAGTAGAGCTCACGCACCTGGAAGTGTAATTTATGTTTTTACTTTAATTTAAGAAAGAAGAGGGACCAATTAGCAGACATGCAAATGAGGAAAGAAGTGAAGGCATCCTTTAATTCAAAAGTATGTTACTGACACTAATTTCAATATCTTCAATGGTCAAATATTTGCAGAAATATTTACAGAACAAGCCACCAAATGATCAAACCCATTTTGGGGATAATGTTGCAGATTCTTTGATGGATGTTTGTGTTTATAGAGTGATTCCCATGTGACTTGACTGCCACTGTTTGTAAAGCCAATAATTTCTTTCAGAAATTACATCAAAGACATTCAGGTCCTCTTAAGCTAAATTGAATGTGCATCCTCTTATTTATTAATTTATTCCCTGATATTTTCCTCATTTTTAAAGGTCTCATTGATTTGAATTAAACTGTCCCTAGGCTCAGTTTGAGAAACTTTATTCCTTTATTCTGTCTTTCAAATTTTGTGTGGTTGGTTGGTTGATTTTTGTTTGTTTGTTTATTTTTAATCTTTGGTTGGTTTCTTTTTCCTCTTTTTATTGGCAGCATGTTTGTTTCACCTTTTTTTTTCCCCCTAAGGTTTCACAGTTCCACTCACCCATCCCTTTCTATTAATGATGGTGAAACTATAATGGCAATTAAAATATTGCTCAGTTTTAAATAATATGAGCTCATTAAAATTAATGTGATTCATCTCAAATTTTTAAATTTAAAATTATTTTTTATTTATTTAGAGCTTTTTTATTTGTTACCTTCTGCTCTAAGCGTGGACTGCTCCTTCAAAAAAAAAAAAATCCTTTCTCATTTTAATATGCCAGAAAAAAAAAAGGAAAATGCTGGACATCCAAATTTCTGTATTGTACTTTTTACAATGACAGGATCTTAAAATACTAGGGGCTATGATTTATCTTTACATAGTTCTTATTCTTTTTTTAGTTTAGCAGATGTAAAAGAATATAACCAAAAGTATAAAGAAACAATAGGTTTCTAAACTTTTGTTATATTCTGCCTTCTCTTTCTTTTTTTGCCTTAACATAATTTTATTAACTTTAAGCATATTTGGTACAGAGGTGTTATCTTGGTATAAGAAAGCATTATGTTTTTGTAACCAGAAGTGATGAGATTGTTTCACAGCCTACACTTTTAAAGCATCTGTCTCTACTTGATTGTGAAGACAGGTACTTCAAATTTAAAGAAATATTTTTTTAGATGTTTGCAGATAGCTGAAATGAATTCTTCCTGCTCTATGTCAATATCAGTATTCATGGGGTAAATAGGACAATTCATGATATGTAACCACATAATTGTAAAGCACAGTGAAAATAAAGAGATTGAATTCAGTGGTAAAGATTTGCTCTCATTCTGGAACTCATCTTGATATTTTGTAAATAGAACTTCAATTACTTGATTTTCACAATCTGAAAAACACTTATAGTGAAGAAACTTTAAGCGATGGTCAAGGATTGGAAGTTGTATAAAACCTGAACATGGAGTGCATGGAGATATCCTGTGTCCTTCAGGAGGTTGTGCTTGAAATGTATTAAATGTTCTAGCAACAAATCCAAGATTCCTTAGCACCTTTCCAATTGAAGAATGGATTGTCAACACCCTTCTAAACCGTAGAAATCACATTTTCATTGTGCAAGTAGAATAGAAACCTAAGCCCCAATTTACAGTTATCTAAACTTGGATATGTGTAAAACTGTACCAAATTATTAAAACACCATGGAAGTTAAACTATAATTAAACTATAGTTAAACTGCCAAAACTGATAAGCAAGTTTCATTTCAAAAAAATTATGCCATATTCTGGTAAATTAATACTGTGTTTGAAGGTAATGAAAACTGATAGGGAAGAAAACACAAATAATGCAAATGTTAAAAAGTGGCTTGAAATGCACATCTTTCTTTTCTATCCAAAGGACGAAAAACTTAATTTTTATACTAAACTTTACTTAATTCAAGACACATGTCTCTCTACACTAGCTACTACATTGCCTAAGTCATATTTCACTGGTACTTCAAAAGAAATTTCATTGTCTTCTTTTTCCTAGTCTGATTTTTGAAGAATTTTACAAGTATAATAACCACACTGCATCAGCAATTCAACAGGAAAAGGGATGAGGTTTGCAAGGATTTTTTTCTTTTTATTATTTTTAAGTCTTCCAGATCCTGTCACATTAGAAATACTTAGATGCTGGGAATTTTAGATGGTGGCCCTACTTGTGAATCCATTACAGACTGAATTTTTCTATAAAACCCATCCACAGTAGTGTTCTAAAAATCTGATTCTGATTGACAATCTACCCCTATTTTAAAAAAAAGGTAGTAACGAAATTCATACTTTGTTTCTAATTTTCCGTACCGCAGAAAAAAATAATCAAAAAACACACCAGAGTTAGAAATAAATTTCCTTCTGAGTAAACCGAAAGCTATGAAAAGAGAGAAAGATATTGTGACTTTATGTTGTAATGGGTTTTACTATCCCAACCATTTGTTTCCTACCAGTCAAAAAACCACATTTTTTCTTTAATGTTTCAAAGTGACAAATCAGTTCATCAGTAGCTATAATATCTTTTTCCCCATGTTATTATTTTCCCATTGCTAGCATTAATTAATAGTTTTCAAATACCATGTCATGTTTTATACTTTAAAACATGCAAATTCATTGGGCATATCCACTTTCTATAATATTCCCAGACTTGTAAAACCTCAATTTATCTGCCTCATTTATTAATGATAATAGGAAACAGATCAGTTCTACCTCAGGTCTCAGCTGCCTGTGAGAACTGAGAACATTAGGAACATTCACAACAGGCATGTGCTGTAATCCATCTGCCACAAGCTTATGCTGTCAGTGCTCGATGAGAGGGATGCGACACATTATATGAGCTTCCAACAATTTCTGTCATTGTGATAATAGGAAAAAAAAAGAAAAAGAAAAAGAAAAAAAAAAGGTGGAGTGCTTTTCCTCTTCCAGATATATTCACCACCTTAAAAATATAGCGTCGTCTGTTTTGCATGATTTTGCTTGCAGTTAGTATTACCTTGGAAAAAAATAGTATAAAAAATATGATTGCTCTTCTGATTTTTGATGATTTGTAATTACTTTGTGTACTCCCATATTTTAAATAATGAAGTTGAAACTTCATACTTCTCTGAATTACCTAAAATAATATCTATTATTAAAACAATGTGATGTGAAGACTTTTATGGTTAAGTTTACGCACTATAGAAAAGGTCTTCCAAATTATGTGTCCAGGGAAAGCTTTATGCTAGTGAAGTTTTCTAAACCTTTTCAATGTATCTTTTAGGATAAGAGACTGCAAACAAAGAAACAAACAAATCTACAGTATTAAACCTCCTTAAATTGTATGCAAGTGCAAATACAATACACACAGCCCAGTTATCTGTGTGTGAATTTGCGTGTGTTTGTGTGCGCATGAAAGCACATCAACAGCAATAGTAGCCGAAAAGTATTTTTTCTCAGGTGCAAATTACCTGATGGATAGCATGGGACTTATTTTTATAATTTGAACTTAACATGATTGTTGTATTCAAGTAAAAAATATTAAGTGCTAAATCATAATTAATTTAATTTATAGATTTTAAAATGGACTTTGTGTAATTCTAATAAATGGAAACTCATACAAAATACTTAAGCAACACTATACAACATACAAGTACACTGAGCAGTTGATATATATCTGTTTGTGTGTTTAACTTTCACCTGGGGCAAAAAGGTTAGCTCATGTAATAAAAGGAGTACAATTTTAATGTAAGAGGAAATAGTCAATTCACACATTGAAGTTTTATGTGTTTTTTTATATAAATAGCAGATAGACAGTTACTTGGATTTCATTCTCTTCCTTTGAATTTTCTCTTCATAATATGGACTCCACCTCCCTTCAATTTTTTTATTTCTTTCAAATTTTAGAATTTTTTTTAGTCAACTGGTGTGATTCTGATTTAAAGAACATTTATAAAAGTTTTCCTACATAGCATCATAATCCTTTGCAGTTTATTTGTAAAAACATAAAGTCTTACCAGCTTCAAAAGTAAAAAGATGCAATTTCGAGTGACATTTGACTTTTTAATTAATCTTTTACTAAGTCATACTGTATGAAAAATATTAATGTAAGGGTCAAATCCTCAGATAAGACTGAAGCTCCAATTTGTTGTCTCTTATTTTTTGTCCCTTCACAACACATTTAGTGTGATGGTGATGCTTTTGATGTGACATATCCTGGTAGAAGTGTTAGAAAACAAAGATCCCCTTTAAGCTATAAACCTGAATTTATGTCTTTTTTTTCCATTGTAAAACTTTCTGGAAATTGTGAAGAGCATGACAGTGGTACTTATTTAATTAAAAATATATTTCATATTTCGCAGTTTAGATATTTCATTTGCAAGCCATTTTAAGACCATGCACATAAAAGAATAAAACTCTCATGGAGTTAAAGAAAAAAAATGAAACAAACTGCATCCCTCTTATGTGTTGCGCATGCACACAACTGATATTTTTAGGTATGCTTTAATAAATTAATATTTTCTATAAACATTTTAGCCTTTTTTTGAGATTTAAAAAAAAATCACATTTCTTATAAACTTCAGTATTCTAAAAGGAATTTTAGTTTTAAAGGTTTTGATGGGGGTGGGATGCAGGCAGTGTGTGGCCATTGGGTTTTCATCTTAGTCCTTCTCTATGAAATGACTTCTTGTTTCAAAAAGATCCAAATCACTGAGCCAGTCATAGTCATTGATTCAAATTTTCTTCACTTATTTATAAGTATGCTACAACAGGCCCCTTATTACTTGTACTAAATAATTGAATTTCTTTTACCTCTTTTATCCTTCTTGTTCTTCCCATTTCCACAAATGCCTGAAAAGCACTATCATGATCTTAGGGATTTGTTCTTAACATTTATACTGCTAAGTGTTAAAAATCTGAGCTTACTCACCAAAGCAAACACTTAACATCATGACTAATACCTTTTCACTTCTTCTTTGTATTCTGAATGAGACTTCTTATATCAGTCTCCAGTATCTTCTTTTATATTTACCTTGTGAAATGTCTGCGGGATGAGTTCACCTTTTTGTTCAGTGTTTGTAATGCTCAAGGGAGACTTAGACTGTGACAAGGGCCCCTGGGCAACACAGTTATATAAAAGGCAACACAGGAAAGGGAGCATATTTCAATATGACACATCTAAGAAAATGGAAATTCTACAAAATAATAGAGGAGACGTCACTACCTATAAAATTGTGAACTCTTCAGAGACTAGAACAACTCAGTTCAGGTCCAATGTGAGTACTGGATTCCACGGATGTAGACAGAACCTTGTGTCACTGTAAATGAGTCTCACACCTTTCTATTAAAGGTGTATATATATATGAATATTGGTGAAATTTGTATTTTGCCTAAATCTTAATTATGTTGGCTGACCCCAGCTGACAGATAAGTCCTCATGCAGTTCCCTGGTTACTCCCCCCAGTTTATTGCTGAGCATGATGTTATGTGCTGTGAGATCTTTTTGGCCAGGTGGGGTCAGCTGGCCCAGCTCTGTTCCTGCCCAGCTTCTTGCCCATGCCCAGCCCACTTTTTGGGGGCAGGCAAGACTTTAACCATGTGCAGGCATTGTTCAACAGTAGCTAAACTTTTGGTAAGCTGTCAACACTGATTTGGTCATAAATCTAAAACATCCATATTGTGTGCCATGAAAAAAACTAATTCCATTAGAGCCAGATCCAGTGTAATACTGGACTGGCATTTTATAGCACATTTTAAAAATTATTTTATGCAATATTCTCTTGCTGTTCATAAATTCCATGAATGAAGTGAAATTATTAGGTAGAAATTATCTTCAAACCAGACTATCGAGAAACTGTGATCAATAATTATTTTGGAATCATTTTATGCATGTGAAATTGTGATGCTTTCTCATGGATATTTAGTTAATGGATCTGGTCTTCTATGCACCCTTTTATTTATTCTGAGTGTGCAACAGGTTTCAAACAGTAATCATTTTTTGGGGAAACACTTGCAAATAAACAGCAAACACTGGTACCATTCTGCTCTGTATTGCTAGGAAGATAAGGAAATAAAGCAATTGAATATAAAGCAAAATATATCCAGTTACATATTTCCTTTTGTCACTACTTAAAAAATTAGGAAATTTTATTCAAATACAAATACATTTTTAATAGTTTATTTGGAAGATTTCCATTTTTTTTTTCAGAAAATGTCAGGTTTATGTTGTCATTCACACATGTGAAACCCCACTTGCTTGAGAAAATTCAAGATATGAGGACAGAAGTTTCGTAATATCAGCCTGAAGTATGTGTATGCTGAAGCATCCAGCAAAAAGAAAACTATTTAATACATCTTAGAAGCAAAAGCCCAAGTTTAATCTCTTACGAAGGTACTTAATACCAGGATAAGAAACCATCTGGATGTAAGAAATGCCTCAGTTAAAGCTACAAAATAGTAAATAATACAGAGAATCATACATAGAGAACATGTGGTGAGACATCATTGAGGAGAAGCTTTAGTTACACTTCATTTGAGTCTAACAATTGCACAGCAAATGATTCCTGGCCTTTGTTAAAGAAAATAGACTGGACTCCTTTATCTATCCAAGAATGTAAATAGAGAAGTCCATTGGACAGATGGAAATCCTGCAGCATTTGAAAGACTGGAAAATTCTATAGGGCTTCTAATGATATACCTGATAATATTAATGGGGCTGGCACTGAGATACAAAATATCCTGAGTGAAAGAAATTCAAACTGTTCTTGGTACCTTAGACAACAATAAGGTTGAAAGTGTTTGTAGATACATCCAGTACAATAATTTAGAAAGAAATCTATACTCCAGTTTTGTGTCTGCAGGACACAACCAATGCAGTAGATATGTAAGAGCAGTGTGGGTCATCTTACTCTCTGTTAGCAAAGGAACCTTTTTATCATGTCACAGTTATGAGGTGTCAGGGAATATCACAACAGTATCACTTCATATGTTACTGGAGCTGTTTCCCTCTTTTTATCTTTTCACTTCATGAATTTCCAAAAGTATGCTTTTTTTACTATTCAGATTATCACAGTTTAAAGACTTAAAGCAGTTAAGGCAGTTAAAACAAAGTAAAAATATGTACACTGCTTTGAGGGGTACCACAGCCTCTCTGTTTGGAGATTATTCATTGATGCAAGCTCACCCAAATTTCTGAGCAAACTCATTTAGAATCTTTAGGCTCTGGAAAACCTTTTATTTTTAACTTAACTTTTATACATGCCTACGCTTTAAAACACATAAACCTTTTAAATTTCATCCCTAAATTTTCATTTGCTTCTAAAAGTGAGATAACCAGGTTTTTTTTAATTAAGGAGAAGTAATGCACTAATTACAGCAGAAATTGTATTTTCTTCTTGCACTTTTCCTTCACTACATCTGTTTTCCCCTGTCTATCAATATTCCCTGCTTTCAGTTCTGTGGTACATTAGGTTCTTGCATCTCAAGTGCTGTCACTTATCTTCCCATTTCACACATTGCCAAACTCCTGAGGCTTGCAAAACAAATGAAAATGCATGAACAGTTCCTTGCTTTCTAAAAAAAAAGTAAACAGAAGTAAAAATAACATATCAAATTGCATTTGAACAATGGTTCAAAGGGAAACTTTGAAATTAAATTCAATTCTGGCATAAAAAGTAGAAAATGTTTTGCTTTTTCAAAGTAATATTTATTAAAAAAAGATTTTTTCAATATTTACCTTTACAATAAGATTCTTTTTGATTTAAAGTCTTTATGCTAGCTGCCTATACTTTATCTAGTATTAATAGAGACAATCACTTCCAGAATTGTGTTATTCTTATTTGAAGAGAAGTATTTAACATATCTGTTCTAATGTAAGGAAAACACATATAAATTAGATCATTATAGATATCACAAATATGGAATAAAAATAATTTAACCCATAATTTATTAAAAGTCACAGCCTGGAGAACTAGATTCCCTTTCATTGCTAATGACTTGAATTATTTCAGTTATGCTAAGATTCTCATCGATCTCTCTTTTTTTCTTTAGAAAGCAATTTTGTTATAATTAACCTGTACTTTTACTTTTTTCTTTTTTCTTACATAATAATTCCAAAGGCATATTCACATTTGTCATAAACTGTTTCAAAAGCTATAAATTTAGTTCCTTTTCTGGAGGGTTGTATGGTTTTTACACCAAAAAAACTGTTTCATACTCTGCAGTTTTCAAAGTGACTGTGTGCTTGCTAAAAAGCCTTATTCTGAATTGTCTGCAAGATAAAATGGTGCCTTTTTAACATGTAAGACCTTTAAGAGAAGTTGTCTGAAGAATTTAGATATTGATCCCATTCTTATAGCAATTTTGTGTAACTGTTCAGCAGCAGGCAGTAAATATCAGACACTAACAACATCTACATCTGAATTTAGGATATTTTGAGTTATACTTTATTGACAATTGTAAATAAAGATACTATCCATAATCTCTTCCACCAACAAATCCAGTTAATGTATTATATCTTACTACTGGAAGCAGAATTTTAAAAAAATGTTAACAAATTCTAACTATTTCTAAGGAATCTGAAAACAGTTATTAAAATGAACAGATGAGATGTTGGGATAGCAATCATAAGATCCAGAAGTAGAAAAAATAGTAATATAAATTTTGAAACAAAGAGTAGGAGATACCTCAAAGTCCAAACCATTCATTTTCATCCCTTTTCTCCTTTCTTGTTTGACTAAGTCTTTCTTCCACTTATGAACATGGCATCACATTAATTTGTCAAAACACATTTGTAATCTATGGATTACACGAACCAGTTTAGGAACCATGGTAGTCTGCATTATGCATTCTTTTCAAAACCTGATTTGCACCTATATTTTCAATATCTAGGATAAAGTATGATGAAAATGAATAAGCTAAACACTTTTTGTGTCTGGCAGAGAACAAACCAGTGTGTCTAGAGCTTCTAAACCAATAGGACCACACCAAAAACAGAGGTAGGCCTCAGTTGTTCAAACATCAGTCTCTAGAATAATTTCAGACTTGATTAAATACCCTTCCTGGTCTCTAGCTTCTACACTCCAGATGAATGTATGTCTCCCATAAGTCTTCTGTCCAGTCTGCTGCTCTGTGCAGATGACTTGGTGTTCTGGAACATCTAATAGCTGCTTCTCCTCCTGTGCAGCTTGGAATTTGGGTTCGTGTTTCTGCAGAGGGTCTGTAAGGATCCAGTTGACCTCATTTTCATTTCTCCGGGTGCTGCAGTCTGTTCATCTCCAGAAGTTTCATTTTGCTTTGTTTTGTGTTTGTTTTGTTGTTGTTTTTTAGATTGTTTGGTTTATTGTTGGGGTTTTTTGGTTGGTTGGTTGTGGGTTTTTTCTGGGGTTTTTTTTGGGGGGGGGTTGTTTGTTTGTTTGGTGTTTTTTTGGTATGGTTTGGGGTTTTTTGTTTGTTTTGGTTTTTTGCTAGGCAGCCCAGCTTTTCAGCCAGAGCACAGAATGCAGGCATGTGCACCATTTTCACCTGTTTCAGTGGGAGACCTCTGGGTGCCCTGCAGCTCAGACTTGGAGAGGAGGTCTCTGATGTGCTGGGATGGTAGCTGTTGTTGAGGCTTGTGTTTTGTGCTCTGTGGCACATCACAACATATTGAGCAGTCCTGTGCTGTCCTCATTTGCTGCTGGATCCCTTCCACATGCCTCTGTGCACAAACTGCTGTACAACCTATTGCATTTGTACATTTGTATTTGCTGTGCTCCTCTTTGTTGGTCACCCTCACTTTAGCCTGCAGGAGTATTGGCCAAGTGTGCTGGGGATGCAGATTTTGCTTTGGCTAGGTTTATCAGTTTATCAATAGCAAAATGACGGGCAGAGAAAAAAGCACTCAAAAATCACTGCAGAGAAATATATTTTTATTTTTTTAAGTAAAAATGACAGATTTCACTTTTAACATGCTGGCACAGAGCAGCATATTTGTTTTTATGTTTAGTTCTGCTGTCTAGCCCCTCATTGCTTAACATCTGGGTTTGGAGATTTCAGATTTCTCCTTTGGAACCACCACAGACTTGCTAGCCCTCAGAAAAATCTTTTTGAAGATCTGGCTGCAGAGGGAGACGCCATGGGGTGCTTGAAACTGCAGAATCCCAGAATCATAGAATTACTGTAGGTGGGGAAAGCCTTCTGCAAATCCTGCAGTCTAATCCCCTCTTCTCAGAATAGGGTAAAATACTGCAGGTGGCTCAAGGCTCTGCCCCGTTGAGTTTCAAGGGACAGAGACACCACGGCATCTCAAGGCACCTTGTTCAGCCTTTGACCACCCTCGTGGTAAAAGTGTTCTTTTGTTGAAATGCACTTACATCTATTTCAGTTTGTCTCTCTTGACTCTTGTCCTGTCACCTGTCAGAAGAGTCTAGCTTTAACTTCTTTGTTGCCCCTCATCGAGTGTTTTTGCAGACTGATAGGATGCTTCTGAGTCTCCTTCTCTCCAGGCTGAATGCTTCCAGCTCTCTTGTCTTGACTATCACTCTAAGTCCTCAGTCAATCAGCTCTAGAATGTCCATATCTCTCTTGTGTTGGAGAGTCTGGACCTGGACTCAGCACACTAAATGTGACTTTGATGGGGGAAGGAAGCACCTCCTCCCTCACGGGATGTGATGAGTCACCACTTCAACCTGCTGAAAATGCCTTTCCTAATTCAGGCCAGAAAGCTCTTTGCCAAAAGGCCATCTTTCCATGATTCCGCTGCCATCAGACTGGATAAAGAAGTTAGTCACTGGGAGAGCTCTGGTGGGCATAAAGCTTGTTCCCAATCTTTGTTGTCAGGAAATATACACTGTGTGACTATGGCAGGGAGACGAAGAAGAAAGAGAACACCCATAATCTGGTGTCTGGTGTCCCTGCATAACACAAGCAGGGTGCAGGGACAATCCCAAGAGTAATTCCTTACCAGACAATGTTGTTACTGGGCCCCTTTTAAATCCCCTAGGTGTGATCTATGTGCCATGTGAGACAGAGAAGAAGGGGTGTATTACATGACATGCTGCTGAGTCATACCAGGGCATGAGTAAAATGAGTAGGGTCCCAACCGTGCTGAGGCCTGTGCCATGCAGAGAGAATGTGAGCATGGGAGAGTAAATTGCCTGCCTAGGCACAAGCCGCACCATGCCAGCTGGCTGCAGTGTCAGGCATTTAATGCCCTCATGAAGATGTGGCTATAGAAACAAAATTCAAGAGAGCATTCAAAAAAATTTATCACTACCATCTTCAGTTTAGTTGTATCTTTTTTCACAGTGAGCAGGTCCTAACATAACTTCCAAGGTTTAGTCAATAGAAACATTATTTTACTAAAAATATGAACACAATTTATTTTAGATGTTAACATGATTTTCTGATTGGAAAGCAGAAATATTTATTTTAGATAAGATTAGTACTATATTGTATTAGGGGATCTGTTGTAGCCTATAGTACCAAAATAAAATACATTGTTTTCATGTAAAGTACATTCCTTTAAATGGAAAAAAAAATTACAATGGATTTGAAGAAACATTCCTCTAGGTAGCGTGGTCAGTAGGCAGAATATCTAAAAAGCAAACATAACAAACATTTTTAGATGACTAATTAATACATTGAATTTGGCTGAAGGGTACTGGTAAGCTGGAAAAGCTTGAGTTTGTGTATAGTCAGCCATGCCAGCTAAATGCCAGAAGGGAATTCCTGACTGAGCATACTAATTTCTTCCTGGAGTTGCTATGACTTATTTCTTACAGAATTGTGGGGTTTTTTGTTTATTTGTTTCCACACAAACAAGCAATGAACAATTGTTCTTTTACATTTATTTTTTAACTTTCAGCCTCTATGGATTGGTGTGGTTAAATTACTTGGCAAGTATCCCGTTGCCAATTCAACATGGCTGTGTATTGTACTATTGTTTCTGGTTTTGAAAACAGAAAACAAATGTCAAGTCAAAAACATGCAATATTTAGACAAGATGTAAACAACCTGCTGTGATTTATTGGAAATACCTTCCAGAAGAATAATCTCAGGCATCCCATATGAAGGTGTTTAGAGCGAGCATGCATCTCACTGTATTAGTCTAAAGATTATATATTTAATGTGTATTTTTCCATGAGAGTTTTCTGACAGCCAGTTCCTATGTATGCATTCAGTCTAAGATAAAGGGTTGGGCATTTTATACAACTATTACAGTGTATACAAATTCATATTTATATGTTTTAATTACATGTAATCTCCATTTGAAGTCCGAAGGCTGCAGGACTACATTTATTTTTGATTAGTCTGAATCTATGATTAACTTGGCAATATATGCATTAATGTCAGCTGCTGGTTTTGTGCATGATGATGGCTGTTCTTACTGACCATCAGTCTTGCCTACTATGTAAGAATACTGAAGATGGATCATCTTTTTTTTTATATATTAAGTGACTGAAGCACCTTTGGCAGGGTGCTTCTTTCATATTGGCTTGTCCACTTAGTGATGTGTCTTCAAAGTGCTTTTCAGCACAGCTGGAGATGTAGTACATGTTAACACAATTTCTCTGTGTTTTGAAATGTGGGACAACCTGTATGAAAAAATAGATCAGAACATTTCTACTTTTTTCTTAAAGCATGTTTCAGGAGCTGGGGAAGAGACTGCAGAGGTGAAAAAGACTTTGATTAAGCTGGTTGCCTATTTTTTGGTATTTCTTATAAAGCAGCTATTATGTATAGACAATAACATTTTCAGTTCTACAAATCAAAATTATTAATGACTTTATAAGTCAGATAATTGTTTGTGAGGTTGTAAAAATCCTGTCATCTTTGATGAAATATTAACTATTTGTTGAAATAAATATTACACATTAATAGACTAGAAGGGAAAAAAGTAAGATCCTTCTCAAAGGAAGCAAATATCTTTGTCACATTTTTTAAAAATTGGACTTAAAAAGAAACTGACATGTATTTGAACATCTAAATGTTCACATTAGTATACTATATAACAATCTTTTGTAGCATTATTTTTTCATAATTAAGAATATATGAGTGTAACAAAACCAAATATTCTGTAATTGCAGACATTTGAATCATGGCTTATGATGAATAATTAATTCTTCACTTGATGCATTTCTAACAGCTAATAGAATTATATGGACAGAAATTTTTTTCTTAAAAATTAGTCCATATAAGGCTTTCTAGTCTAAGCTAGATGTGTAGATTGTCTCTATAGTTATTTCAAAAAGAAATCAGGGAGAATCATTTGCCTTTATGAGACATTTACACCTTTAGACAGACTGGAGTAGATGTTTAATTTTCACATGACTAAACCTAAGATAAAATTATACTTTTTTTTTTAATTATTATTTTTAGCTCCCCCCCCAACACCACTCCCCACAGATGCATTTCTTCACAGAGCAAAATAACGTTCTAAAAAGAAATTGCAGTGTCATAAGGAAGGAATTATTACTAAGTATGATTTCTGTCTCACTTACTGAAGAAGTTGTATTTTCAGTAGCAAATATGGTAGAGGACTACAAGGGAAAATAAAAAGGGCTTACAATTTCAGGTTTGACAAATAAACTACCAGCTTGTTTGGAAATAAGCAAAAAATTTCCAAGAACCAAATTATGTATAACACAGAAAACCTATTCCTCCCACCTTAATATAAAAACTGTTGTTTGATCATCTCTCTCGATTTCATTGCTTGTTTTACAGGAGGGTTCATTGCTGCTGCCAGTACAGGCAGTACATACTATGTGAAACATAATTGGGCTTGGCAGATATTTGGTGTTATTGACACAACATGTACTTTTTTGCATGATTCAGGAGTCTGAGCCCACACTTGGTGTGATCTTATCCCAGGAACTGAAAACTTCTGCAGCTGAAGCACAGCAGTGTCCCTCTTATGGCATATCTTCCGAGTCAGGGTAGCTAAGATGTATCCAGCTGATGATTCCTGAGACTGCTGCAAAATGGCCAAATGAACAGAAAGAATAGCAAAGTGGAAGATTTGCTTCAGTGGCTTAAGGGAATTCAAATGCTCAAATGGATATCAGGCCCTTTTTGTGTGCTGCATGGTCATTTTGGAGGCTGGGACTGAAAAATACTGGAAAATTGAAATGTTTGGAAACAACTATATACTCTTCTATTAGCACATCAAAATCTTTTCAGCTTGGCTGCCCACAATTGTTTGATGATTTTAACCTTATTTTCTCTGTTACTTGCAACTAAAGAAAGAAATTAGGTATAGTAATACCTCTTGGGCTGACCAGGGAGTATTGAATTATACATTAATAATTTCTAAAGGAATTTTTATGTATAATTATAATATAAAAAATTAAACACTTTGATATCTTACACCTTAGTCATGGGACCAAATGCAGGACAAATTTTCCCTATCCCATTTGGAATTAAATTACAAAAAACATTTTAAAATCCTGTGTGAGAATTTCTGATCCTGTTGAAGCAAAGATTTTCATTTGTTGGGTTGAATATGTACAGAGGATAGTTTCCTAAGGGATATATAATCATCTACCAGATATAGAAAGAGGAGCACAGTGATCTGAATTTCCTTTTTACTTAAAGCTTTTGCTCTACTAACAGGGTTATTACATAAGCAGCTGACAGAGTTTCAATTCATGTTTTATCATTTTTCCACACTGTTTGTTTATCTATTAGCAAACATATATACAGACATATATATGCTAAATTACCTGCTTACAAATACAGACACAGATATTCAGACACAATTTTTTTTAAAAAGTCAGTTATTATTTTGGTTGATTAGGCTATATGCAGGCATTTTGTAATATGATTACAAAGATAATTACAGAATAATTTTCTTTTCAACTATAATTAGCCTATATTTCAAGTTAATCATGATACATCTTTCAGAATGTTTACAATGTCAGACATACACTGATAAGCTTCAGATCTAGGAACATAACTAATTGCCCTATGCAAAAATTATGAAATGTTTCTGTGTTCTTGTTCTTTAATTATAGTGTCTTTTTTTTCTTTTTTTCTTTTTTTTT
>VZDJ01007754.1:6821527-6849730 GCA_008694505.1 Cyanoderma ruficeps | reverse complement strand
TCTGTCAATTGGTGTAGATACTTTCCCCTGGAGGGAAGTGAACAGTTAAAAAGCTTTGAACTCTGTGTTTTTAAGGCTTTTAATAGGATTTCCCAAATATTCAAAATTAATATGTGCAAAGCAGGCTTACCAGGCAAATTCTTTGCAACCCCTGGCAAAAACTCTTGGGGGTTTTGCGCATATTTTATAAACTAGTGTAGACTCAAAAAAGGTCAACCACTTGACATTCTTTGACTGTACAGCAAATTATTCTGCAAGGATTCTCTTGTCACTCAATGTAAAAAGGCTCTAAATTCAATATATTTTTTAGTTTCTCTAGATGCACCTGAAATCTGGAAAAAAAATAGTTTGCAGATTCAGGAAGGGGTTGTGGTGAAAGTTTATGTTTCCAAAGAACACAGCTCATTTCCTCAGGAAAAAAAAAGAAAAAAAAGAAAAAAAATCTTGAAGCTTATTTCAAGTTGTTATTTTTTTCTGGCTTTCTTTTGCAAGCAGGAGGAAAAAGAAATTGTCAGGTTTACATATTTCCCATAAACATATGGAATGCCAAAAGAACTGAAAATCAGTGCTTTTTACTCTGTGATACAAAACCATGGCTACTACAATGTTTTTGAAGTCACACAGAACAACTGAATGCAGATTATCCATACTGCTCTGCAGCAACGTTCAGGAGGATCAAAGCAGCAGGCGTCACGTACGGATTCACAGGCACAGCTCCAAAAAAGGCAAAAAACCCCAACAATTGGAGCTGATGTCTTTTCTAAACAGGAGACACCTGTGGTTAACTTGGCTATTACCCAATTTAAACGGTGAATCATAGATGGTACGTGGCCTTTACATGTTTCTTGCTATTGCAGTGGGATCACTCATGCCTGGCTGTATGACACCAAAAAGTGGTGTCAACAGAAAGAGTTACTCACTGCCTTTGAACTGCTCCTTCTTCCCTCTGTTATGATTCCTGAGCTCAATGGCAGCACTTCATAGGAGCCAACACGTTTGAGAAAAAAAGATTAATTTTACAAAGCCCATGAATCTATAACCCTTATTACCACGGAGCAGAGCCATGAGTTTCCCCACTATTTTGAATAAGGTTATAATAGAGAATAAGATCCTTCTTTCTCAAGGCAAGGAAAGATGATTCAATTGCCTGGTTGAGAGATCTAAGCAGAATCTTCCTCTGATAAAGTCTGTACTCCTTCATCTGTCAATTTATTCAATTTTTGTCTTAAATTTTCTTTAATGAAAACCTTTAACTTATTCTCATAAGGATGAATAATAAGGATAGAGACAATCATTAAGACACTCTTCTCCCACAAGAAGCACAACATGCTCTTCTCCACAACTGCTAGACTTGCCAGATTTATTGCTAATATATTTCCACCTGTATGACCACTGAAATAGTAAACTGGAGTTGAGGAAAACCTGTTGCTAGCTGGCCTTTTTTTCTCCTACACACAAAAAATAATACCATTCCACTCTAAATTCCACTCTATCAGAGATCTTGTAAGGTTGGTAATACTCTACCTACTCTTAACTCTCTTTAGAGAGAAAAAAGGAAGTATAAAGATATGAAATGATTCAGGTAAGGTCACCCAGGAGGGTGGCTGCAGATGTGAAGCTGTCATCTAGTGTCTACTGCAAGTGTCTGCATTAGAGTTTTAGTTCAGATGGTCCAGTCTATGTGACTAGATTAGAACTCAGCACAAGGGAACCCTCTAAAGCTGGACAGAGTTGACCATAGGCAACAACCATTTCTCTCTACAGATTCACTTCTATTGCAAATCAGAACATGTTAACGTATTTGTTGGTTCCATGCACTCAGACACACCAAATAAANCAACAACAACAACAACAACTATACATACATATATATATATACACATTCCCCTCTTTGTGACATACAGGGCATCCAATATACCAAGTTTGGCCCTTTTATTTACTGCTAGTCAATTAGAATACATAATCTATTGTATCTTACCTTTTCAGCCAGGATTGCCTCTGGGAAAGGTCTAGGAAATGTTCTCTCGCCTCCCTCTGTTAGTAGAGAAACAGAAACTTCCATAGAATGCTTTCTAGACTTTTAAGAGCTATCTCATGAATTGTATTGCATCTTCTTATTTCCAAAGCACAGAGATCTTTCCAGTGATTAAAACATATCTACGAGGGAATAAAGAGAAATGTTAAAATGAAGCATGGTCTTTTATCATCTTCACATTTTGTCTGTGATTCGCAAAGCTTTGAGACATTTGCATGAGGATATTTCAGGCTATGCATTATTGCACCCTAAGCAACTGTTATTCAACCTACACCAATCTGAAATTTTAAAATCATCTACGCTATTAATATCCAAGCTATACTGATGTATGAGGTTTATGTGGTTTTGGTAGTGGCAGGGCTGGGCTACAGGGTGGCTTCTGTGGGAAGCTGCTAGGAGCTTGTTCCCCTATGTCTAGCAGAGCCAATGCCAGTCAGCTCCAGGACAGACCTGCTGCTAGCCAAGGCTGAGACAATCAGAAACAACAATAACACTTCTGTATAATTTATTTAAGAAGGAAAAAAAGAAGCTATTTGACATATGTAATTGTGGCCAGAGAGGACCAGAGTGACAATATATGGTAGGAACCACACTGCAGACACCAAGGTCAGTGGAGAAGGAGGGTAGGAGGTGATCCAAGCACCAGAGTTGAGACACCCCTGCAGCCCATGGTTAAGATAATAGTAAAGCAATTGTGCCCTTGCAGCCCATGAGGCTCAATGGGGATGCAGAGATCCTCCTTCAGCCTGTGGAGGAGGCTCATGGAGTAGGCAGATGCCTGAGAGGACACTGTGAACCATAGGAAACCTGTGCTGGAGAGAGCAATCCTGTGGTGAGAGGAGTCTGGCACAGGTTCACTGGTAGGACTTGTGATCCTGTGGGGGACCCACACTAGAACAGGCTGTGCCTGAAGGACTGCACCCCATAGAAGAGTGACCCACACTGGAGCAGTTCATGGGGAGCTGTTGCCCGTGGGATGGACTCATGTTGGAGAAGTACATGGAGAACTGTCTCCCATGGGAGGACCCCACATTGCAGCAGGGGAAGGACTCCTCTCCCTTGGCAGAGGGAGAAATGTGTGATGAACACACCATAAACCCCACTCCCTGTCTCCTTGCACCACTTGAGGGGAGGAGGCAGAGCCTGGAAAGGAGGGAGGGATGGGAGGAAGATGTTTTTTGAGACTTATTTTACTTCTCATTATCGTGCTTTGATTTGGTTAGTGATAAATTAGATTACTATCCCAAAGCTGAGTCTGTTTCGACCATGATGATAATCAGTGAGGGATCTCTCCTTGTCCTTATCTCAACCTGTGAATCCTTCATTATATTTTCTGCCTCAAATTCACTTACAGAGGGGAGTGATAGAGCAGTTTTGGTGAACACTTGACATCCAGCCAGGGTCAACACACTACAAATGAATATTAACTGATGTCTAAGTTAGACATTGACTTTAAGAAAAGGCAGAATATACATTCATTATTAGTTTGCATAACTTTGTTATTAAAAAGAAAAACAAGATGTAATATTTAAAAACATTTAAGTATCTAGTATAAATTTCAAAGTTACTTTCAGTGGAAAGGAGGTTCTTTTAAGATAAGTTTTGTTAACTCCAAAAGACACATAAGATTCTAAATTAATTTAAAAAAAAAACCAAACAAAAAAACCCAAAAGTTCATAAAATTGAAGTGTTTATTCTACATCTTATATAATACTTTCCTTGGAAAATAATTTTATTATAATTCAAAAATTTAAAATATTTGTACATGAACAACTGTGACAGGTGATACTGGCCAAACACCAGTGCCCCTGTGAAAATAATTTATTCATTCTTTTTGGTTATATTTAAGAAGAGAAGGGAAAAAGAAAACTCATGGTCTGAGATAAGGATTAGGAAAAAACACTTTAAGGACAAAACAGGCTCAAAATTTTAAAAGGTATAAAGAAAAAAAAAAAACAAACAAATACCAGAACTAAAAGAGGATAATGACAAATAAAATCAACCTTTAGAACATCTTTCTCCCCACCCCAGCCTTTCTTTCCTTCTCGCCAACAGTGTAGTGAGACAAAACATGGGATTTTTAGTCAGTTTGCCAGTTTTTAAGATCTTTCTTCACTTCGGTTAGGGAGAGGAGTCTCTTGTTATGTTATGAGTTCTTCCCATGCAAAAATTATGTCAGAAAAAGTCAAATAAATGCAAGTGATGAGATTTATCAGATCACTGAAAAAATGCATTATGAAACTAAGGTTTCATGAAAACAATAGTTACTGAAGTCCAGACAGAGTGAAAGATGTCATTGTCACAAGTCAATAACATACCTTTGATGCAAAGGAAACCTGGCAAAATTTCAGGAAAAAATGTGCTTTACTATTGTTTATAGGCTGACCTAAGTACTGCTTTCGCAATTCCAACTACCCATAAAAATATTTGTCAAAAGACTGACCATTGACTAATTCACTTAATGATACTAATAAGTGTAAAGGGAAGAGAGCTATGTCATTTCCTCTACATTTGCCATTTCATCCTCTGAGAAGGTTATCCTCATCAAGAGACTGTAACAAGATTAAATGCCATCCCTCTTAGTGTTTGAGACAGATGAGACACATTTTCAGCTTAGAAAGAAAATGGGATGACCGTTTCAGCAGGATAGAGATTCCCTTGGGGATCGGATCTATTAAAACAGTTGACAAAATAAAAGATTTGATGGCCAGAAGCGGAGGTGCACACACAGTATGTGCAATATGTACCATTTTTCCTATGTGCAGAAACATGTTGGCAGGAGGCAGTGCCAGCCCAACCTCACCGGTACTGGTGTGTCATAGACAAAAGGAAGGTTATGAGTCTGGGCGAAGCCTGTGCAGCTGAATTTCACACAGCTCTGGGTTACTCTTGTCTCTTCTTTCTAGTGAGGCTGAATCAGGCATTCTGGCATGAAATGTCTTGTCCGGCAAGGTGAACGTTCTACACACTCAGGCAGAAATGTATTTTTACCAAGGATAACTAATAGTTGATCTCTAAATAATTTATTTAAATAATGTACGAAACATTGTAAGAGGTGGAGATCTTAAAGTAGATTACTGATGCACTTGTGTTTGCCTGCCTTTTGTGCTCACCAGGGTATGCACACATTTCTTCACAGGGCATCTATCTATAATATCTAGGATGAGAATTAAATAGATTTGGAAGAATCCGTTTCCCTAAACTTAAATTTAACCATATATTAAGCGTAAGTTTACCTGGAGATCTTCATTCAGGCATGCAAATTAAGAAAATTAGTTAAGATAATTGTTATATATTTCTAATTGTAATAATAATATATAATAGAAAAATAAACATATAATCATGGGAATTAACTGAAAATATTCATGTCTATTATATAAATCATATACAGAAACGCAGATCCACAGGAAAGTGAAGCCTAAGCTGTTTACACTTTTAAAGATTTATGTTTTATTATGAGCATATTCCTGCTCTATAATGCTTTTACCTATTACTCTGTTTCAGCCCTGCATCTTCAGCTGTGGAGTTTATGCCACTATAATTTTATGACCAAAATGTTATACTGCCATTAGAAATAAGACCTCTAACCCTTTAACTGAGGCTTTTAATTGCGTGTCTGAAGAGGTAATATGAGGCAAGGCATAGAACATTGAAAAATAGTCAGAGAGCAGGTGCCTAGGTTTTTATATAGCTGACAGGATGTTTTAGCCATTAGCCAAGACAAAAATCCTGCCTGTTTAAATTTCCTCTCTGACTGATGGACCATAATTAAAATATTCAGTCCTGCACCTATTGAGATCAGTGAAATGACTACCAGCAATTTCAGAGGCCAGTGAATTAGGACCTAAATTCTCTGCTGCTCTCCTGGGACAAAGGGCCATATGGCAAGCTGACTGCTCTTGCTCACAGTCCTACCTCGGAGAGAGAATAAAAGGCTATGTGATCAGACACGGGTACTCTGCACCTGCTCCTTTCTTTTTCAGCGTCACTTCAGACTGGAAGCTGCATTCACGGTTGCCGAGTATAGGAAGTGAGAGAAAGAAAGAGAAATAATGGCTAGCTGTATCTTTTCAGTGTCATCACAATAATTTGCATTTTATTAAGAGATACAGAATACACAGCTCAGATTTCCTGGGGAAAAAAAAAGATAATTCTTTTAGTTTTGCCTTGTTGTTGTTTCTGAAATGTTTTATTTTTGATTTGTTTCCATTGACTTCAAAGATTTTAGATTTTTTTCTTACTTCCAATGCTGAGTTATTTGATATCTTCCAATTTTTCAGCTGCATATTTAAAATTCTGAATTTGCTAATGTTTTCTTGCTTTGAAAAATACCATAATATATCATGATTATGATCACAGAGATTTTTAACAGCTAAGATTCTATGAAAAGTATTTCACTCTATTATATCTGATGACTCAATTTCTTCTCTATATGCAAGATGTAAACAGTGATTAATCACAATTTAAGGAAAAAAGTAGAGTTTTAATATTTAAATGAAATCTAGTGCTATGAGACTTGCTGTATGTAGAACAAGGCAAATTAGTCACACAGTATTATTTTCTGAAATATAAATCCTAAATGTCACAAATTAAATATTGCAGGGCAAGATACTGTTGGGATTTTATTATTCTACCTGTTGAATCAATGTTGTATTTGATTGATGTAATACTGGTTTAAATCAGCATAGAAGTAGCACAAAGTAAAAAAAAAATCCAGGCCATCTTATATTTTAGAATAATTTTGTAGTTGAAAGATCACTTTGCCAATTATTACAGGGACTCAGATGACTATAGCTGAAAGCTGCTAGTGAAAACATACATTTAATAAGCCAAATATAAAGTTATGTGGCACAGAAAGTTTAGATGGCTGTATTTCCTTCACAGAGCTATTACTTTTCCTAAGTTTGCAAGTCAAACCCAAAACTAAACCACTGAATTATGCCCTAACAATAGGCATAATCTTGAAGATATGCAGCAACATGAGTTTAAGAAAGTGACACAAAACCCAAAGGACATGAAAATTCTGTTAAAATATGGTAGGGTAAATAGTTCTATTTAAGTATATCCTTAGTCATGGGACATGCAGGACCCATCTGTGTCACCGTTCAGAAGGAATTTTGTTTCAGGCAAATGAAATCCTCCTTTAAGTTTTGAGCTGAGTATAAGAACATATAACTTATCTACCAGCTTGATCCTTCATCTAATTTTTTTCTTCAGAGAACCTCATACCAAAAGCAATTAGAAGATTCTCTGAAGTGGACGTGGAAGTATATATTCAATCACAATCTCAGTTAAAGTCATCAGAAATCAAGATAAATTAATTAACTTATGCACATTACCATATCAGTCTGCAGTTTTATTTTTGACACATTGCTCCCAGCTATTATTATTTTAAAAATACTAGAAATGGCACAATTACAAGACAAATGAACTTGCAATGCAATGGGATTCCTGTAGTAATTGATTTATCTAAATGTCAAACCCCAAAAGATTTTTTTACTAACAATTTGCTTATCCTTTTTTCTTTTTCTGTTGAACAGTTGAGAAAATAAATATTTTATTAAACCTTTATTATTAGGTTGTTCAAAATTCAACGTAGCACTTGAAGCACCTTATGTGTCTTTTGTCCAATTGACATATCAATGTGACTCTAACATATCCTTTCTCTCTCCATCAGAGTATCTGTAGTGAAATTTAGGTCAGCTGCAACAAAAAGTTTCTGCTTTCCTGAGCCATAGGATCTGTTCATTCTAATGCAAATAATGTCATGCTCTCATGAGTTGCAGAAAGAAAAACCTGTCCTGCCTTTTTTTTCTTCCTTTTCATTGTGTTTTTGCTCTCTGTTTTGCTCTATATACCTGCATTTCATTTTATAGTTCCCAAAACTTTTATGAAGCTAAACCGATATGCAAACTGTCAGTGCAGCTCAATGGAACAATTTTTAAACATTTGAAGTCAACTGTCAGTGACTCTTGATAAAAATACATTTCTTCCTACGTGCATATGACATTCACCCTGCCAGACAAAAAAAAATCCTGCTGCAATTCCTTTCACCTCTCCTTTCTCTGAATGGGCAAACTCTTCAAATACTAGCTATGAAATAAGAGTCTGAATCAGTCCATTAGGTGTTTTACTCATATTACTTATAACACCCATCTGAAGAACCAAAAAAATAATTATTTATACATGTTTAGACAACCTGTCAAAGATATTAAATTTAGCTCTATATGTGTGCAGTTAGATAATAGACTTATGCAGTGAACATTCTTGAATCCTAGCATGAAATGCTAGACACCAAGAAATGTCTTATATACAACACAGAGGGCAAAGAAATTCTGAATATAAATATTTATATGTATTCTGAACAAATTTAAAGAAATAATAACTACCAGAATAATGCCACAGTTGTTTTAATTTTAATGTAATATAATTGTATTTAAAATGCCACTATTTTAATAAAAATACTTTAATTATTAGACTATCTAACCTGGATTAATTTGCTCTATATTGTCTTTATATTGATATAATTTGTTAACGCTAGCACCCAATTTAGGAGTTAAGATTTTAGACGTCATAAGAAAAGGCTCGATTAGGACTTGAGGAAAGAAGAAGTTTGTAAAAAAAACATATGTATGCAGCTACAGCTTACAGCTGTCAACATGATTCATTTATTTGGTTTTTCACCCTCAGATGAGATATAAACAATAAGAAATTAATTTCTGAATGCAGTCATGTGATGAGTAAGAAAGCACTACCACAATTTAGGGAGATATTAAAATCATTTTTGGAGGACTCTACACTCTGATTAACTATGCTGGTAAAGGATTACATAAATTGTGCTATTAAGGCACAATACAAATTTCCTTTGCCTGAAGTCGTATTTTTCAATGCTCACTTTCTCATTACAAAGAAATTTTATTTTATGTTAAAAAAATTATAGATGTGCAATATGTAGACAAATCTCAGTGACTACCTGAAGTATAAATGATGGTACTGTCTTTTAAGACCTTAGTCATATAAATAAAATGATCAAAATTTTGGTAATATTTTATAACCTCATGTTTTTATTCTCCATAAGCTGTCATAGTGCTTCAATATACGAAAGTTCTAGATGACTCCAAAATCCATAATTAACTGATGGACATTTTTTATTTTAGTGTCAAACCTATCTGTATTTATTTATGTTACCTGTAGGTGAAATAGTCCCTTCTTGTCACTATTTAAAATAAATTATAAAAGACATAAACCATAATGAACACTAATAAAATTAATTTTAAAGCATTTCCATATTTTCTGCATGAATAAATACTTTTTTGTTTACTATCTTGTTACACAGGAGCTCATATTAAACCCACAAGGAAGTGAATCAGTTCCCAGCATTCTGAAAATCAGCTTTGCTATCACCCCTTATTATGCTTTATCAATCAAAGTCAAAGAAAGAGAAATTTATTTCTCAAAAATGAAAAGTCTGTGTATTATTAATGACAAAGATATGTGTCACTCCTGAAAATAAACCCCAGTGTTTAAACATAGTCAGCTCTATTCAATTAGTAAGTCTGTCAGATGTATCTCTCAGTGGCAGAAATGGAGGCTTCCTGTATAGCAGCCTTGGCGAAGTTATGTAGGAAGGAATATCTGATTTCTAATCAATTTATTTATTTATACTTTTTTTCAAAAATCTTCCTATTCTGCTTCATCCCTTTACCGAGATGGCAATTAATCAATATTTATGTAGTTAGGGAACCCCTCATATCTCAGCCTCTAAAGACAACAAATAAATCATGCCTATTCTTGATTTGTTGATTCTTCATGAACTATATGAAAAAATGGGCCTTGCCTTCCCTTTCACAGTTCACTTTATACCACATGTCCAACTGGTAAAATATATATGTTTTATGAGTGCACATGTAAATCAATCCTTAAAATACTTAAATTATGGCACTGGCACTTTTATTTATATGTAATCATTGCATTTCTGCTCTTTTCTTTAATGACATCTGATTTGCCATAATCATATTAATTATTTAACTTTATATTCTACTTCTCTTTGCATGCATGCACCATAGAAAGAGGGCCAACTGAGATACAAAATAGGGGATTTTAATATAAAGGTAGAGTTGAAATAGTGGAATCTGCATGAGGTGATGCACAAGTAAAATGTCAATGGAGATTAACTCATGCACTCTCAGAAACTCTCTGAGGGAAGCGTCTCCACTGCTGTATTTCAGGAGATATCTCCAAATTCTATCCAAAAGCATAGACTGAATAAACAGCACTGTTCAAAGAAATAAGTACTGTGAGTCCCAAAAAAGGACTTAGACTTGAGGTTTATACACCCCAGAAGACTCTCTAATCTATTTTGAAAANGAAAAAAAAAAAAAAGAAAGAAAAAAACCCACAACTAATTAAACAAGACACTACAACTCTGACTTTTCCATGAGTAAACAAAGTATTTACCCTTAGGAAATTCTGAGATTGTTAGTCTCTCCTTCATGTTGCCTATTATTAATATGTTCTTAGAAAATTGCAAAACTTTGTACATTGGGTGGCCTGAGATGTTATGAAAATTTTAGTAAAAAAAATTCTTCCTCTCAGGTCAGGTTCTTTGTGCTTGAGCTTTACTTACTGTTTGATATATACTAATTGATTTAAAAGTGATTTGAGGACCTGTTAATCATGGTGTTTCTTATTTCCTGTATCCACTAGTTGCCTCATTGGTATAAGCTACATAATTGCCGAATACTTATAGGGGTAACTAAAAACCAATGAAATTTGAGGTTTGAAAGAATAAGGTGCTGTACAGAGTTAATACACATTGCTGTGTGCTCCATACACCACCAGAGAATGTAATTTTATTTGGCTATTCAAAACTGGCAGACAGCTTGACCTTAAATATTGCTCCTTCAGTTCTTCCTTTGTAGAAATGGGATGGCATTAATTTTCTAATAACACCATTGTGAATATAAAGTAGTTGATGCCTATAAAACCTGTTTTTGTGGTGCATTAGTCCATAATTCTCTGTTCACAGCAGTGTTCACACAATGTGAGCTGAATAAATTGTGATATTTCAAATTGAACAATGAGTAGAATAACAATCTACAGTCATAGCTGATCAGTAAAATCCATTATAAACTCCAGCTAGGTAGGAAATGAGACGTATAAACAGGTCATTAGAGTCTATATCACAATGCACGTAAACAAAAAAATCTGCCAACACTTTACATCCTAATGACTGACAGACTCCAACAATATTAAGCTTAGTATATGACAGGGGGAGAAGTTTCATAAAAGATATGCATTTTAAAGATTTTTCTGAAAATAAATCAAAACTACAGTCATAGTGGAGTTTGTGTTTAGACTGCATGTAAACACCAAATGCTGCATTCTGCACATAAGTTTAGATATTTAAATTTCCACCACAGTCAGCAGAGATCAGAGTCTCGATTCATCTACCTAAGCACGGAGGTAGTTGAGACATCTAACAGATATGGTTGTTGCAGATCTGGCATAGAGCCTGTTGGAGACTCTCAGGGTGGCACTGGGATGACAGCCACTGTATCCTTAGGCATCTCAAATGGTATGAGGCACCTGTGATAAGAATGCAATTAATTAAAAATAGAAGTAGTTGATTCAATTTCTGGAACTGATTCCAGCTTCCTAACCTATCTAACTTAAAAAGCAAGTGTTGATCAACCAGGCTTCAGCATCAGCATAAAATAAATCCTCTTCTCTCCTTAAATTTAACATATTTGTTTCTATACTCTTGACCTGTGTATGCTTTCTCTGACAACACTGCAGTGTCAGGAATAAAACAGGGGCCAAGGATTCTTCTCAACAGTTGATTTCGATAAGGTCATCCTGTGTTAGGAAATTAAGAGGAGGAATTAGATTGACCTGAGCTATTGTATGTCAGTTAGCTCTAGTCTGTATTTTCTGGTTTAGATATAAAGTGGTGTGTTCTGTTCACAATCTCAGTGGTTTCTCAGTGACCAAACCTTTTGAAACACCTGTTGTTTCCATTGATCAATAGAAGTAAAGAACCTGGAGGTGGAATTTAGATTCCATTCTCTGTTTTCAACACTTAAACATAAATGTTCCTCCTAAGCCTTAGTCACAATTGAAAAGGGATAAGTTAGCAAATACAATCTCAATAAGTACAATACACTTTTTTGTGAGGTCAGTTGAGGGTAATGCTATTCATATTCACTTTGTAAATATTTGCCTAACAAAAATTTTTTGGATTCCTCAGTGGCAAATAGTTGACAAGACCAGGTGCACTGTACAAAAGATGTTTGTATTTATCAAAAGAGGAGGAGTTTATTGACTCTTTCTACATAAATAACATCTCTATTTCTTTCAAACTTCCTTCTGAACATGATACTACAATGCTTTTAACTCTTAGAAGAAAACATGAAAGAAAATGTGCCAGTAGATAAAAGAGTTTAGTTCTCATGAAGGATTTGTGCCCTTCTGATACATGATTTTTCTTGAAGCTTGACACAATTCTAGCTTTTCCCACAGTACATAGTGCTATTGAGAAGGACAACAAAAGGCAGTCCTAATGAAAATAGGTGTAATTAACATTTGGAGGGTTTGTATCATTGTTTGTTTACTGGGGGTCTTCAAGGTGAACTGTGCACGGCTAATGTGTGTTAATGATATTCTTAGAAGTTGAATCTTTTCTCATGATCCATGTGGACTTCACTGCAGTTTAATATTTATTTTTCATCTCCCTGTGGTGATGAATGAGATGTATCTGTCACTGGAAAACTCGTGGTTTGAGAGAAAAACAGTTCAATAAGTAAAGCAAAAGATATGTGTAGAAGCAGAGCAAAATAAGGAATTAATTCTAGACTTCCCAGGCAAGTGTTCAACCATCTTCAGGAAAAGCAAGGCCCCATCACATGTAATGGCTTCTTGTGAAGGCAAAGTCCATTACTACAAACATTCTCACCCTGTATTTTAGACTCACTATCTTCAATCATTAATAATGATGAAGCTGACCTCTTTCAATTCTCTTTTCTGTAAGAGATGTTATAGCTTGCTTTTTTTCCTCACTAAAGCCTTTCCACATAGTGTAGATGTTTTAATATGTTTATCAGAATTACTGTCATCAGCCTCCACTACTGAAGGAACATTTTCAAAGGTTTAGGTTTGGGGTATAATATAATCAAGAAAGCCTAGGTAATTTTGATTTCTCATCTGACCCTATTGTGGTTTTGGTCTTGAGTTCTTGCATCTGAATTACGTCTTTGCCTATGTGCATTCTCCACCAATTTATTGCACTGTGAGTTATGCAATTTATGAGGACAAAAGAGATACACTTCATACTTAGAGCTGATTTAATGTTCAATCTAATTTTAATCTCAACTGTTTAATTATCTTTAATCTTAATCTAATTATTAGAGAAAAACAAATATTATTGAAAAAATAAACCAAACTGCAAATCTAAAACTAGCTAAAGCCAGGCAAAAAAAAAAAAACCCAAAAAAACCAAAAAAAACCCAAATCTCTCCTATGAATGATTTGATTAGAACAATTCTGCTTACATTTCGTGCATCTACTCCTTCCTTCTGCTGTTGTTATGCTCACCCACTGCCTGTGTGACTCCTAAGCCTGATGCCCTCAGGGGGTGTGAGGGTGTGTTACACTGAGCTGTCAGTTTTATGAGCCCATTCTCATGAGAATATTGTATTATGGGGAAGTGCTTCTTGTCCATAGATCCTCTTGGAGTTATTTCTGTGCCTTTTGTAACACTGCCTACCTTGTTCTTTCTCCATTGCTCCACAATTCCTCATTTTATCTTTACTTACTATACATGTTGGGGTTTATTTACTTCAGATACTTGCTCTTTGGACACTTGTTCTGTGTTACTGATGAAAGAAAAGGGCTTACCACAATTTCCAAGGTTACATTTCTTTTATAACAAAACAAAGGCTATTAGTGGTTTGTTTATAGTTCTGGCACCTCTGGTATCATGCCTACAGTTTCAAGGTGTTTGCTGTCATGACAAATTTGCCTTTCTGTAAATTGCTTTTTAATTTTATGGCCACAGAGCATTTATTTTGCACATAATAAGTGGCTTTTATATGTTAGTTTTACTAATGTTTCATCATATTAAAAACATAGCTGCAATGGAACTTCACAACACAAAGTTGTACTAAAGTTCAGTAAGAGTCACAGGGTTTAGACAATTGGTGCTGCACCCAAACGACCTGACACAAAGTTCCAACCAAGACCAAAGTAGGAGTAGACTCGGAACACACACCCAGGCTTAGTCCCAAGGTCCCACAGAATTATCATGGATTGTAGCCTGTAGCATGGACAGTATCATGTTTGCTGAGTTAGAGGGTCACAGCTCCCTGTGTCCAGGTTTGTTATTCTACCCATTTTTCTTGTGTCAGCTGTTAGTGTCAAAAAGCGGAAGATGCTTTCAGGATGTTCATTAAGATCTCACTGCTTCTAGTCACCTTGATGTTTTTCAAAGTCTTGACTGAAGATTGGCTTTTAGATACCTTCACGGCTTTCTTTTTAATGTGAATTTTTTCTAGCTCACATTTTCCAAGGTCATTAGGGACCTTGAGTGTTAGAGGTGGGCTTTTGCAAACCTCATGAAGTTCAATAGGGCAAGTGTACAAGGTGCTGCACATGGGTCAGGGCAATGCCAAGCACAAACACAGAATGATCAAAGGACGGATTGAGAACAGCTCTGAACCAAAAGAGGTGGTATTTGACAAGAAATTCAGTATAATCTGGTAATATGCATTTTCAGCCCAGAAAGCCAACTGCACCCTGGAATGCATTAAAAGAAGGGTGGCCATGGGGACACGGGACATGTTTCTGCCCCTCTACTTCTCTTTTGTGACCCCCCCTGGAGTGTTGCATACAGCTCTGGGGTTCCCAACAGAAGAACATGTACCTGTTGGAGCAAATCCACAGGAGGGTCACAAGGATGATCAGAGGACCAGAACACCTCTCCTATGAAGACAGGCTGAGAGAGTTGGGTTGATTCAGCCTGGAGAAAACTCTAAGGAGACTTTATTGGAACCATCCAAGTCCTACAAGAAAGATGGATAGGGTGCATGTACTGAGGACAAGAGATAATGGTTTGAACTGAGAGAGGGTAGGTTTAGATGAAACATAAAGAGAAAGTTCATTGTAAGAGTGGTGAGACAGTGAAACCAGTTGGCCAGAGAGGCTGCGGATGTTCCATCCCAGGAAGTGTTCAAGACCAGGTTAGAAGGAGTTTTGAGCAACCTGGTCTAGTGGGAGGTGTCACTGCCTGTGGTGGGATCATTAGAATTACATGATCTTTACACTCCCATTCAGCACAAGCTGTTGTATGGTTCTGAGTTTTTATGATTCTGTGTCGCTATCTAACTGTGAAAGATGCAGATTATCTTACACTACAAGTCAGCAATCATCCTCTGTCACAACCCAGAAGCAGGTGACTGTTCATTATAAATAATTGACAGGCTGAACAAAAACATCGATCCATGTGACAGGAAGCTCCCATGCTTTATTGTAAAATCATCTTAACTCCAGCATCTAGCCTTCTATTTAGTGCCAAAAGTGCTGGCTAACGAGCTCTAAACTTTTAAAATAAACTTTACCAAGCTCCCAACTCTCAGAACAAATTTCAGATGTGAAGTAAGGAGTAGAATATGGCCGCCACAATTGCTGGGATAAAACAGGAGAGAGGAAAATAAGAAAAAGAGTAGGAGAGAAAGAGGAGGAAAAAGACCAGTCTGTAGATCCCACATCCTTCTTGCTGCCATGGATGGTCTGGATCTGGAGTCAATGAAAGAAAGNAGAGAGAGACAGAGAAAGAGAGAGAAGAGAAAGGGACCAATCAGTTTACAGATTACCTTGTTTACCTGGTATATGTCTCTTATGTAAAATAATTTTTTTGCACCATTTGTGCCATATTGTTCACACATGCACAGCTAGCCCTTTAGAGCCTTCCAGGAAACAAGTGAGGGGAAATTGGGAATCTGTGGTGGTCCTGAAGCCCCTTTTAGTGAGGTACCCAGGACTTGGTCCTTCCCTTAATGCAGGTGCGCTGAGCATGAGTCTCCAGGCTAACTTGAGACCCTAGCAACTAAAAATTTAGCTCAGAACAGCACTGCTCTACCTTCACAGGATCCTCTGTTCCAATCAGAAGTCTTGTGTTGCATTAGTCAGGATGCTTCAGATAAATGATGCTGACTTGCTTATGCCTGGTCCTTCGTGCTACCTTCTCTTGAAGTCCACACTATATCTCATCTCTTTCCTTTTCCAGTAGGGACTGAAACGTGCCCTCAGTTTTAACTGTAATTTTCCACCATACTGTTGTTTTCATTAACTTTTGTGTGGTTTCTTTGGTGCTTTCTGTGTTCAGTTTTTGCAGCTTTAGTTTCTGTGTAGCAGTGCCAAGAATTTGTAAATGCTGATACAAGCTGCTGAGCATGCCTTTGCAATTTTGGTAGATGACCTGATTTTAAAATTGATGCAAATATAATTAGTTTGTACTGGATATATTGTTGTCAGTGTTTTTTTGTTTGTTTTTTTTTTTTAATTTTGCCATCTGGCAGACTCTGTGTTTCTTTTATAAGGAACAGGATACTCAAAAACTAGGTCAGAAACATTGACAACTACTCTGTGAATGATTGCTCATTGTTTTAGAAATTGATTCCTCTCAGAGGTTATTATTGATCATAATGTGGGGGATGAAAAGGTGATGGAACTGGTGTTTGCCCGTTTTTTATATCCTTCAGTAGAACTGACATTTTAGGGATCTGATCAACAAATAAGAACAGATAAAATTCCATTAAGGTCTACTTCTGGCAGCAGCCAGCAGCAAATGCCTAGGGATATAGTAGAATAACAGAGTCAACTCAGAGTAACACTGTAGAAAAAAATATTTTTTTTTACATAAAGTGCTTTTGTTTCTATTTACAAGAGAGTGTAGAAGCACAGGATAAATAAGGGTACTTCAATCAGTAAAAATAGTAGGCATGGTAAATGAAGTATTAGCAGCACTGCTGCAGAAAAGAAGGAACAAATTGTTATTTCTAGGCAAATAGAGCCTTCACAAATAAAATCAGTTTTTGCCATTATCTTGAATATTGATATCCACAGTGTTTTGCCAAGTAAGATATGTCTTGATATCTTTATTGTTTTTATTTTTAAACAAATCTTTTGACTGACCTCCAAGTCCATTTGGGTATTCCATTGTCACCAGAAATCAATACAACTACACGTAGAAGAAAACTTTTTTCCACATTGGAGTTGCCACTTTTGCCCATGGAAGTTCTCACATAGTCTGCAATAGTAATTGACTGAATTGTCACATTACTGTGTCCAAATAAAAGGAAGAAGACACAAACTCAGCAGCTGTATATTGGCTCATATTTGGCAACACTGAAGAATGCCTCAAGGGCTTATTTACAGCAATCCATAGTTGCATCAAATGTGTTTCTTAATCCCAGCAAGCAAATGTCATGAATATATATAAAAGGGAATTTGCTGATCACGACTTGCAATGTTTTTATATGCCTCTAATCACAAAAGATCTTAAATTAAAAAAAAAAAAAAAGAGAAGACAGATCTACAGTGGAATGACCAGTGGTTGAGAGCTCTGTCTATATTTAAGTTATGGTAGACCTAGGTGACGGTAGATAGCAGTTGAAGACCTACCATTTCTAAAATTTTCTCATCAATTGACTGCTAAAGAACCCTAACATCCAAGCCTTTGGGACCAAGAAATATTGTATCTATTTACTGCCCTGGTCATGTACTGCCTATTCTCATCTTTCCCCTGTAAAGTGGGTGATAGGTTAAGACTAATTGCAGAAAGTAAAAGCCCCAAGTAGCACACAACTTCATGGTCACAATGGCAGCTGTAAGGTTGCTTGAATTCATAGTGGAAGCTGTTTAACTTGTTTGCAGCTCATCAAAACAATTCTAGTGGCAATTTTAAAGCAAGAAATTTAATTTACCTGAAGAAGTCCCATGCTAACTACTGTTTGTTTCTAACACCACCAATATTCTCATAGACACCCATCAGACACCTATAGAAATGCGCTGGGAGGCTGCTTCACTGGTTAGCTCGCTCCCTGGCCCCTATATAAGAGAGGTTTGGTGGGTCTGAACCTCAAGCTGAAGCGTTATCAACGGTGTGGAAGAAAGAGTGGACTCTGCTTGGGTTTCACCTGGCTTTATTCCTCCCAGTTACCTCCATGTGCAGATGGACAGAGCAGAGAGGGAGAGCCCCTGAGAGTGCTTCACCTTAAGTACAGGGAGCGTACCTTGAGCAGGGGAGAACTTCACACCAATCCCAGGGGAGGGGTGTGTGACCCAGAATGGGGGAACTTAACAAAAAAATGAAAGAAGGTGGTACCAGGGTACCTTGTCAAATCCTAGGGCTTTTTCCCCAGAATCTTCCAGATCTTACAAGGTGATTGACAAGGTCTATCACAAGGGAACCACCATCGGGGGTTTTAGGATAGGGGGGTAGGAACAAACCATTACAAATATATAACAAAATATACAGAACATTAGAAAACCCAAAATGCGCACTGCTACAGACACCCATCATTTCAGCAGTAGAAAGAGTCAGACCAGAGGATGCCATGACTGCTGGACATGCTTTTAAAGCCCCCATGAGGTTATTGTAAAAGGATACAGAAATATGTTGTATGTTTTAGCTGGTCTATCTGAAGCTGCAAGGAGTTAACACCACCAAGCTTCTGGCATGCAAAAAAATAGTAAATACTTAGGAGAACACACAACATGAGTAAACAATGGTGGCATATATGCAAGTGTGTATAGTTGAGTGATTCATCAATCTCAAAGTAGATCTGTAAAATAATTTGGACAAATTAAGTTCAAGAAGTCCCTTATTTTTCTATTAATTATAAAATCCAAACAGGCCAGAGCAAATGCCTATACAGTGGTTAATGTTAGGTGACATGGATGTCTTTTCAAGTGTATGAAATTATGAAAGTGGTTCAAAATATGGTTCTAAATCCACAGGGAAGCAGAAAATAAAATTGCATTCTGGCAAGCATTTTACTGTTCTGTACTCCTATTTCTCACTAAGGAAGCCAGGTCCTAAGTTTTTTCAACTATGAATTAATGACACCCTTCAAACAAACAGAATATGGTAAAGATTTAAAACAATATCTTTCAACAATCATTCCTATAATTATAAAGCTTATTGGTGTGTAATATATGCTTATAATGATATAGTTGCCAGTAAAGCTTACATAAACTTCTCAAAGCATCACAAAAAAACACCCCAACATAAACTCAAATAAACAGAGAAACAAATTTATAAGCACAGAATTAAACTTTTTTTAGTATAAAAATTAACACACTCACCAGACAGATGTCTGTTATAATTCTTAATTAAGATGTGTTTTAGACATTCTACAATCCTGATGTCAAGTTTTTTGTCAAGGTTTCTGGTTTCTGGGCTATTGCATGAAAGATAGGGAGTAATATCTTGTAATCAGTCCTTTTGAAGAAAAAAGAAATATGGACATTCAAAAATGTTCTGTGTTCATCTTAGGCAAAGATACAGTTTAGCTAATCTGATTGAAGTGCAAGAGCTGTGCAAAGAGATAGGGACTCAGGTATTTTCTGGAGTATATGCCTTCTAGTGACTGATTTTAGAAAACCTTTTGACCATTTCAGACTGTAATGCCTCCTTGAGCACTAAAAGTATATTCTGCTTTGAGGGATATGAGGGCTAGTCATTGAAACATCAGTACCATCTTTATAGGATCCCATCTGCTGTTGGTGTGACATGTAGAAACAACTCTACCCGATTTATCCAGTTTAAAAGATAAATGATCACAGATTGTAACATGGATAAGAAGCAACACATTTGAAACAGATCCAGAAGAGTTTGGGGCCCATCTTCAAAAAGCACTGCAGGAATATCCTGAGTGCTTTTGGTATCTAGCAGTAAATTGCTCTTCATAGGAGCATATATGTGTGACCTACATAAGCAATTTTGTGTGTATTAGAGGAGGGAGCTTTCATTTGATGTTGAAAATAGATATATTAGGTCTTTGAATTTGAAATAGTGGGATCTTCACTTTTATTGCAGTGGAGGGGGGGGTCATGGTTTTGGGGTTTTTTTTGGGGGAGCATGGAGGTGGGTTGTTGATTCTGTTTACCCCCAGGTGGTTTTATTCTTTATATTCAGATAGCATTTATTGCATTAGTCCAGCCTATTGAGTTAGAAAATCAGGTATTACCATGCCTTGGCTTTCAGGCTGAATTTACTCAGTCGTAAGTACAAACAAAAAGTGTTTATAAAGATATTGTAGTTATTACATACAAATCACTGAGTATCCAAGGAAAAAGAGTTGTCAAAAAATACCAGTTTTATTACACCTTCACTCATATCATCCCTCAATTTTAAAAGAAGGAAAAATAAATGTTAAGACATGTTTTAAAGTAAGCAAAAGACTCATAGTGACAAAATATACAGAAATTGAGGCTAGTCTCAAAGTAGTATAATCTTCACCTGGAGAACATCACATAATTTCCAAGAGTTATGGTCACCATATGCCCAAGTAGTTCTGATTTATAATATGCAACTAATGAAAAAGTAAAAGTACAAAGGATAGAAATTCTCTGAACCAGAAAATATTAATCTTAACAGTGAGGCAGCTTCACCATATGATTTGAATAAGTATTATAGTAAAAGAATTGAACTGAGAAGGGCGGTGTGGGGGTGTGGTCCTATGAATTCAATTGTATAACAGAAAATACAGTCTTTGAGTGCTACAGAAATTCAAGCCTCTTGATATAGATGCTTCTTTAGTAAGAATTTGCATGATGATAATATATACAAAGATTGTGATTAGGTTATGCCTTCTACATGAGTAGCAGAAACAATTCCATAAATTTTAGATGTAAGTATTTAAAATTGTCTTCACTTTAAATCAATAGGAGAATTTTTTTTTCAGAAGAATGCTTTCATATAAATAAGAATTTGGAAATGGCATTGCATTGAACAGGAAGAGAATTTGAAAGTTTTTAAGTTTCTTTGATACATGCAACAGAGCGTGGTGCAGATGTAAAACAGCTTCTCAGGTCGTAAAAAGCCTTATAAATTTCACAAGAATCAAGAAAATATTTTTGTCCTCTTGCATATTCAGTGCAAAAACCCAGCATGACATCACATCTCCTAACAAAAATGAAGGAATTAGCTCTACCCTACCATACTCTTTAGTTGCATTTGAAGAGTTAAAAATTAAAAAAAAAATCACTTTAAGGTTTAGACAGAGCCCATAAAAAGGAGGCTGATTTTTTTTTCCCCAAAATATAGCCCACTCCACAATTAATAATTTCTCATAAAGATCTGAAGGTATAATTTGCTATTAAATGATCTATTCTTAATTTTATAGCTTCTAAAAAGTATGTAATGTATTAAGTAATTACAGTGTAGACAACAATAACTTGAAATCTTAGCAGTATGGTTTTTTGGTTTTTTTAAAATTTATTTTGGGGGGTTGTTTTGTGAAGATTGTTTGGTTTTACTTTTCCTTGGATGTTTGAACATTCTGGTACTATCAACAATAGTTTCAACTCAAAGATTAAACTGTAATTCTGCATGAAATATTATTCATTTTATGTTCTATTAGCAGTAATTTCGTCTATGTCATTACAAAGAAGGAGTAAATGGAGAAGGAAACAAAATATACCATTAAATATCAGACACCTTTTAATTCACTATAGGTTCAATGGATAATAAATAGTCTAAATAAGCTATTTCAAGTCAAAGAACATTTTTGTCTAAATCTGAAATTGCACAGTCAAATTTTTCATCAGTCTAGTCATTTGAAATTATTTAAAAAATTAAAAATATTTGTTATATTTATTTTGTTTAAGGTTTTTCATTACACCTGAAGTCAGTAGGAATGACCCAACTAAGAAAGTTGAGGATGAAACTTTGAGAATGACACATGGGGATGACGAGAGCAAACCATTTTCTCCAAGAAAGAAGTCTGGCCATTAAGCAAGATGTGCTGGTAGTGTTTCGTGCTTTGCCACTTAATGATAAAAATACATTATATGTTTCAGTAACAGATATTGTGCTCCTTCATCCAGAAAGTAATAATAATAAACCCTCCTGCAGTGACAGCAATCACACTTCTAAAATTATCATAGAGATTCAAAAGCAAGGATTGAGGAAAATAGGTTGACTTCATATTTAGATTTAATTGCATTCAACAACTATGATCGTAAACTAAATAGTAAAGAGGAAGGTTTCTGATCCTGATTTCTTTTAGTACAGAATTGTGGAACAAAAGATACCTTTCCAATATCTACTTGACAACACAACAGAAAATCCTGTAGGTTCCTGAGTCTAATAATTGTTTCCTCAAACAGCCAGTGAGTAAGAGTAGATGATCACATACATTCATTTGCTTTCTTTTAAAGAATGATGAGACTGGATTCTAAGGCAGAAATAAGGCAAGAAGTTCAGCAAGCATTCAATCATCTATAAATCAACAACATTTTGTAAACCTTTTAGAAAGAGATAGATACAGGAGAAAGAGAATGTGGGGAGAAATGGGAGTCTTGAAGTAGTTTGACACAAATGACAGAAGATCAAATTCTGTTGGCCTCTTTTCCCAGGTAACTATCAACAGGAGGAGAGGAAATTGCCTCAAGATGCATCAGGGCAGGTTGGACACTCTGAAGTAGTTCTTCACTGAAAATGTGGTTAAGCATTGAAATGGGCTGTCCAAGGAAGTGGTTGGTCACTATCCCTAGAAGTGATCAAGAAATGACTGGAGGTACCATGGTGGTGTTTGGTCAAGTGTTGGACAGTGAACTTGGAGGGGTTTTCCAATCTTAATGGCTCTATGACTCTATGATTTGCACAAATCTCCTGCATTTAGGGAAAAGCAACTTGTGTCATGTAGAATACCCAAGGCTGTATTAAATGTTTACAGATTCTTATATTTAGAGAGCTGGATTCAGCCTCTAGTACACATATATGTCCTTATTATACTGTATCTCCTATTCTTAAATGCAAGAAAAATGAAGAATCCAAAAGACAACTATGATCTGACCTCTCTGTTTACCAACCAGCTGTACACTTTGGGAGTCTGGAAAATAATTCTCCCCTCCAGGCAGAAAGCTGCAGGACACTGACTCAGACCAGTGAAATTCTACAACACTTCTTCCTTTGGGCTGTGTCTAAATAACATGGTGAATTTTCACTAAGCCTCTGTTTGTAAAGCAAATTGTTTTTGTCAGCTTCATTGCTACTAATTTCTCATGTATTACAGGCCAGATTGATAAAGGAGCATGGTGTTACACTTCCATCACTCAAATTTCTTCCATGTTGCAATCTATTCTACAAAAAAAGCATTTTCAACATTTAAATAGATAATGCATAAAAAATGTGACATCTTTGTACAGCATGAATTTGAAGATTTATTTTCATATGTTTTGAATAATAAAATATAATAAAATGGGTTTTTTAATTATTGTGGAAAATGTGGCATTGTAAAGTGACAATTTTCAGAAGTATTAAGGTTTCTTCTTTGTCCTGTGAAATACAGAAGAAAATTGCTTTTTATTTAGAAGATCATACTTTTCTTTCCTATTTTCTTACTACCTCGCTCTCCTCCTTTAATGTGAGCAGAGTTGCTGTCAGCTGAGCTTGATGATAAGGTAGTTCTGTTTGTCAGCCAATAGAGGGAACACTCAAACCTGGCCCTCCTGCAAGATAACAGGATGAAGTGCTCCTGCCGAGACACTCGGACAATCAAGGCTTTCTTTCTTGTGCTTTGTTACTGTAAACTATTACGGGTGACCTACTTTCTTTATCCTCTCCAATAATGTAGAAGAATATCAGATCCAACTAAGCTGCCAGCGTGGTCTGTAATTCCCAGTTTAGAAAGCAGTTGTATCCAAAAGGAAAGGTAGCGTATAGGATTACCGTCTCAAACTGCATTATGCTAGAAAGCCAAGGTTAAATAAAACTTTGTAAAAGACTTGAAACCTGACAGCTGATTTCCAGGATAAGGCGTGGGTTCTTAAGTTTTACATGAATTCTTCATCTTAAAAATTAAGTTCAAGACCCATGGTTTAAACTTCATGAAATAGACCCCTATAAGCTTAGCTAACAATACCTGCTATGTTAAAAACATATTTCAGTAAAGTTTATCACTGGAATCTTTTGAGGTAAAGAAGTTGGTAAAAATACATCAAGTAGTAGGTTATTCATAAAAATAAAAATCTGACCTTACCTTCCATCTGATGTCTCAATTAAAGTGCCAGAAAAAAATGTTACCTCTTTCACTTTTACTTACACTGAAATGGATATGCAGGAAACTTCTGACTGCAGCATGAATTGGATGAATTCTGGTGTAGAACTGGTGCAAGAATTCTAGGAAAACATTCACAAAATCCACAGGGACGGCTGAAAAGTTTCATACTACAAGAAAACTCAATTTTGTGTTCGTTTGAGTTGAGTTCAAATGACTGTAGAGAATCTACTACCTTGTCTGGACACCAGAGAGAAGACTAGAAGAATTTATTATGCTTGGGGATATGCTGTAGGGAGACAGAGTTGCTAATATGCCTTACAGCAGACAATTTGTATGTTCACTTAAATTCTTCTCAAATGTAAGGACATTGAACTGCAGGATGCAATCCTGTGTTCCAGAAAAAAGGTTGCTTCTGGTCAGTCAGCTTTCATTTTGAGTTTTTCTAAGGAAGAGTAATACAATAAAAAAGACAACTCTTAACAGCTGCAAAATTTCCTAACTAGTACCTAATCTCTGTTTTCTAATCCTTATATCATCATTATACATACTTTTGAATATCTGGTTACATGTTTTGGTATTGGTTATATGTTTCACCTCAATAAATTTTTCATGCTTTTCCTGGTACTTTTCATTGGTTCACACTTGGAAATCAAGTCATAAATATGCTGCACATTATTGGCAAACAATGTAGAAATCCCTTTAACTATAGATGCTTAGTAAAAAAAAAAATAAAAAAAATCTACCATTGTTATACAAGGGAGTAGGTCTGTAAAGTTATTTAATGCATATGTAATAATAAAGCAGAAAGAATTATATCTGTTCTTAAGGTTAAGAGTTATTTTAATTATGCAAAATGTCAGAAGACAAAACACCTCATTGCCAGTCCACTTGTCCATTGTTCAAGAGCAGAACATCAGATCATTCTTATGTTTCCTCTCTGTATTTAAATATTCATTTTAGCTAGCACTAGCCTAGAACTTCCAGTTCTTTATGACAATATTCAATATTTACCCACCTGAAAGACTACAAAGAATAGAATAATATGCAGGTAATATTTTTTGCAACTTCTTTTTTCCTCCGTTCCTTACATAATCCTTAACGATCAGCTAAAACTGCATTATAACCAAAGTCTTTGTACAATATTAAATGTTGCTCTAAGTGTAAAAAAAAAATGGTAGCGAATAACTGAAGAAAGCAAAAAGGCTTCTTAAGTAACTTAATATGTTTTTGTATGAAAGCCAGCTATTCTTCAGTTCTATTATCACAATGAAAAAGAAATACGTCTTCAATTCTGTTGTTACATATATGTTATTATTTTTTTCAAGATCTATTATTATCACCTAGGATTGATTACAGAAACACATGAAAGTTCCCAGCTTATTGCAGCTAGAAGAAAGTCTCAGTAGATCATTCAATATGAATGAACGCATTCAAATTTAATATAATGCATGGCTGAGAATTATCTTCACAGAGATAATTCAGTATGTTATGCATATTAGTACCAGAGAGGTCACTGGTTCGTGTTTTGTTCAAAAGATAATTCTGGAAGGAATACCACTTTTATAGAAATCCTCTAACAATGCTACTGAAAAAGTAATTCCTTGAAAGCGATGTTGAATTAGGTCATCAGCACAGCCTGCTGTGCTGTCAGTTTTGCCTTTTCCCAAAAGACTAACATAAGCCATGTGAGGATTTTGTACTTTGCAAAGAAAACTGGAGAGAAGAAAGTGCTGTTTAGCACAATTTCATCTTAGCAGCCCTAGAGCTCATTTATTCATGAATGTTTAAAAAAGTATATGATGCTTAAGAGACTTTAATGAAGCAGAGCTGTAGTTCTCACAGTACAGAATTTCACAGATACTGAACTTCCTACAGAACATAACTGCATGATGAACATGATGCGGAGGACATCAAAGTTTCCAGATTTTTCTTTTTTCAGATTTTAACAAAAAGACCCTATGACTTTAGTGCATAGCTCTTGTAAAAAGATATTCCCTAGTAGCTGTACTCATGGTTATATTGTGCATCTAATATATTTTAACAAGAAATAAAACCCCCAGTTATCTAAAGACCAGTCAAATAAATCTTTTTAGAAGCAATTGATACAAAACACATACACATGGAATAATCTTCCAAAAACACCTTTTAAATTAATTAATTTATGCTCTATTCTGAAAGTGCTGACAGGGGAAAAATAGAGACAGAACTTTCACTTTGTCAAGAAATTTATTTTATTTACAGCTTGCTTACATTGAATCTTCTTGCATCTTGTGTAACAAGACTGATGCTGGTGATATTGGAGTGCACTCACAATAAATAGTTCTACAGAAAATGCAAGTTCTGTGCACCCTTTCTGACATCAAAAAGCCCTCAGAAGCTGGAAGTATACTTTAGTCATTCATCCATTAAAAATAGTTAACTGAATCTTCAAATGGTGTTAATCAATGTACCTCAAAGTGTAACTCTAAATTATATCAGCCAGGGACCTGACTTGTTTCAAAATGAGCATGAATTACTACATAAGCAATTTGCTGATGGGAAAGGCTGAGGTGATGAATTTTAATCAGTCTTAAATCTTATATTTTGGGATGAATTTTTGAAGGAATATATGAATGCCTGAGAAAACAGACCATTCCAGATGAAAACAGACTTTTGCACAGAAAAATACAGTATTATGAAAGTGAAAACATAGCAATTTACAAGTTTGTTTAGAGGAGAAGAGGTAGAAGAATAATACATCAACAGATATAAGGAGTAGGTTAAATCACAGGGTGCTGATGACATTTCAAACACGAATGCTGAACATGCTTTCCTAGACAAGCATTGCCTGTGTTTATTATAAGGCATTCAGCTTCCAGTATCTGTTATACTTCTCAACCAAGAGAAAATCTGTTCGGATTTATAATTTCTTATTTTTTTTCATAAAAATAGGAAGACAAAATGCATTAGGGATTTGATGTGGACCCATGCGTAAGTTTACTGATACAGCACAGTTCTCTTTTTATTAATGCAGTGCCATTCAGAATAAATCTGAACATTCAATACAACATTTGAATTTACCACAAACCTTGAAAGTATAGATTTAATTGGTGTATACTAGATATATTAAGAGTAATGACTTCATAACTAATCAGTCTCTTAGAGGAGATCTTTCTCCTCTCTTAGAGGAATCATCCTTCTTAAAGGTCATCAGTGTAGATATTTATGGCTGAAATAGACATTCTAGTCTCCCTTTACAAAGAGTGAGGGAGAGCATTTTTTAAGGAATTAACTTGATAAAATGTAAGACTAACATGAATTGCATCCCAAAAATTATTTTCCTTCATTGTCATTTAAAGGAGATTGACTTGAACCATTTAGTGCAAATATGTGCATCTGATTAGACAAATATCACCATCTGTGTTAGCTCAATGAAATTTCCTTACTAAATCTGAACTTTAAGATTTTTAGTTCCCTAATTTCTCAGGATCAGAAATCTTGCATATTTTAAGTTACATAGGAAATTTAAAAGTACAATTTCCAAATCAAACAGAAATCAGCCAGATTCAGGATTTTTTCTCTGGTATATAGTTGTGGGAAAAATAAAAATGCTCCAATATTCATGAATAATTTATGTCCAATCCTATTTCTGTAACATTACCTTGCAGACAATATATTAATTTTTTCAATATTGTTGGTTATGATTGGGTACCAAAGATAATGAAGTGCAGGAAAGTCATCAGAATATAATACAGTCTAACTATATGTACAAGACTATTTCACTCTCTCTTTCTTTACAAGAATTATATTCTATTAACTCAGTTATACAGACAAATTAATTTCTTTCCAATTAAATAATAAAAAATAAAATTACTGCAAACCATTTCCCTGGTCATCCTATAA
>VZDJ01007754.1:6810117-6821493 GCA_008694505.1 Cyanoderma ruficeps | reverse complement strand
GGAACGGTGATGGGTTGACCCTGGGTGAGCACCAGGTGTCCACTAAAGTCATTCTATCATTCACAACTGAACCAAGGAGAGAAAATATAACAAAGGACTCATGGGACAAGATAATGACAGGGAGATATCCCTCACAATTGCAATTATGGGTGAAATAGAATTGGCTTGGGGAAATAAATTCACTAGCAATCAAATAAGTATAGGATAATAAGAAATAAAACCAACTCTTAAAAGCACCCCACCCCTCCCTTCTTCCTGGGTTCCGTTTTACTCCTGACTTTCTTTACCTCCTTTCCCTCCAGTGGAAGAGGGAATGGGGGTTGCAATCAGCCCATCACAGGTTGTCACTGTCACTACTTCCTCCTCAGGACAGGACACTTCACACTCTTCCTGGGCTACAGTGTTTCCTAGTCTGTTACAGAATTCCTCAGAGAAAGAGGGCATGATCGCTATTTAGAGTGATTCTTTGAACTACCCTAGCTGAGGACTAGCTGAGGCCTGGTTTGAGGCCTTGAGGCCTGTGATGCAGTTAAAATTAAGCTACAGAACTTGTGGCACAGTTAAAATTAGTTATTAACATGTTAAGGAAAGGTAATGAGGTTTTAAAGGTTAATAGGCAGAGTTAGTAACAGACAGGTGGTAGCCACCTTAAGAAGAAATTAAACAATGTGTATTTACACTCTTTTTTATGCTGTGTGCCAATGGATAAGCTACTGAATTTGTAAACTATTTAGAAGCGTATATAAACAGCTATTTTAGATGAAATAAAGGAGAACATAGTGGTAACCATACTGGTCGGACCTACGTTGCTCTGTTCCAACCCTTCTTAGCTATGGGGTTCCCCTGTACTAGTCACAGGTCAAATCACACTGGTTGGCTTGTAGATATTCTATTACCTTCAAGAGTACATTAACCATGTCCATGCTATACAAAATTTGCACTTGGATCTGCATTAGACCCCAGTAAGTATAGCTGGAGGTGAAAAAATATTAAGAAAGAAATTTCCCAAACAGTTCAAATGCTGTGATTTGTTGGCAAAAAGTCAATTTATTATACTTTGGTAAAAAGGAATTTTCACCAGAATTGGAACCAGTGAAAACTGGTTTTTTCTGCATGGGAAATAGAGAGTGGAAAGAGAGTGGACAATGCAAAGGCCATATTTTGTGTATTTTCTCATGGCCATAGATACCTGATTTCATCACTTCAACATTGTTTTGGGATTTCTTTAGCACCTGGAACTTTTTTTTATGTCCAAGAGAAAAATTCCTTAAGAATGTCTAGTATGTATTTGACTCTTTGGGCTCTATTTACTCTTCAAATTAGTCTGGTAATTCAGATATTTGAAAAGGATATTTCAGGACTTAATATGAAACTTGATTAGCTCAGTAAATATTGCTAATGTGTGAGGTGTTTAAATTTTATTTCCTCCTCTGCTTTCCCACTCCCCCACCAGTATGAGTATTTATCTACACTGTCTAGATTTGTTCATGATTCAGAACAGAAGCAGTGACATACAGTAGGGAAAGAAAGTACTGCCAGACTTCCAAGTGTGCTGAAACTACTGTTGGAAATGCAAGTTTCATGAGAGGTGTTTTGGTGGGTTTTTTTTTTTTGTTCGTTTGTTTTAAATTACAGCTTGGTTCATAAATTAAGAAGTTATTATATTTAGATACATTTCAAAAAAGTACCAATTTTTCTATGCATATCTGAACCAGACCCAAAACATTTTTCATCCTTTACTGATTGTAACATAAATTGTTCTACAATATTTCCAGTTTTCTGAAGATGCTGTAAAGCTCTCAAGCAAAGCCCTCCTGAGAAATTTTATGGTTTAAAAATATCCTTTATATTATGTACTATGCAAATTACACTAGGAAGAAGACACTTTTTTTTTTTTTCTCTTTTCTCTCTGCTGTGGGATCATAAAAACACAAAAAGTCTACAAAACAAAGATAAAATGTTGAGGGGGGAAGAGGAATCCAGCATTCTTCTATACTTTTGTTTAAGTGTATGTATTTAATATAGAATTTTTATTTAATAGTATACAAAGTTGGCACGCCTTAAAGTTTAAGTGATGTGCAGACAGCAACCTCAATTGGATTTTAATAAAATATATCAAGACCTGTATTCTCTTGTATGCATATACATTCTATTTTAATTGAGACTAACAAGAAATTTGCTCCCTCTGTACACTCCCATTTTTCATTACCCTACCACTGTGAGTCCTGCAGAGCTCTAGTTTTCACTGGATTGTCAATTGTATGAGCTAGATTAAATTAATGAGTGTGACAATCACCTGAAAGTATCATACAGAAGGTAAAGAGATATCGTACAAAGTTGTATGGTTATTGCCAAATGCAGCCTTGGAAGATCTGGGACTGTCTGATGAGGGTGTACTTCCACTGTCATACCTGACACAGGGACAGAACTCAAACTCACATTACAGAACTGTAATGCTCAGTTTCCTACCCACCCTTATCAAGGCTGCTGCCACTCTTCTTTCTCATGTACATCAATCTGACTTACAGTGCCTTTTCTTTGCATAAACAGTGATAAATCACCTAAACCTGACCTGCAAGTACTGTGCTGTCCTATAAAGAAGAACCCATTGCTTCGCGGGGTTTTTTGTGACATCTATAGAATTTGTATAAATTTGCTGAGTATTTGGGTGTTTAGTGAGGGGGAAAAATTTAGGGTTGTAGAGAGGGTTTTTTACCGGAGGAATGGTTGTTGACAGGTTTTTTTTTTCTTTTTTGTTCTAGGAAAATTACTAGGCACTTCTGACCATCCACAAAAATAAAAATATAGTTTATAAGCCGAAGCTGATGTACAAGAGATATTGTTTTAATTCTACAAGAAGTTCAAGCAGCCAAACATTTCAAAACTTAAGATGTATTTTAGTACCTAAGCATGCTTTTTTTTTTTTTTGTTTGCGTTTTTCCGGTTTTGCTAATAAACCAAACCTGGATGAGCAAGTGCTCAACTTTATTTTCATTCAGAGTAGAATGATTATACAGTGAAAGAAAATCCGTATAGAAAAGCAGTCAGTTCTTGCTTTTATTTATCATGTATCTGTAATTACAAATGCATTGTGGGGCCAGTGAACTGTTGGTGGTGGTGGTAAGTGGTAAATCTGAACCAATGAGGCAAGAGCACCCTGGCAGCAGATTTGAGATCTACTGGTTTGTTATTGATTTTTTAGATAAATTGTGTGATATTTTCTTTTGGTTTAGAGAGAAAGCCTTTTACTTTAAACTGTTTTAAAATCTATGATAGCTGGATTATACTTTCTTTACTGCTCTGTGATATTATTATTGCAAGAACCTGAAGGGAATTTTCAAATTCTTCCATTATGATGCCAAATACATGGTTCAGCTTTATCATGGTTTGTAAGCATTATGAACTATTCTCCAGATATAAAAATAAAATATATATGAATTATTCATAGTAATAATTTTCTGACATTCTTCTCTGCCATTAAGGAGGGAAAAACGGAAAAGAATGGGTTAATTTTCCTTCTGTTCTGGTCCTCAATTTTCCATGACACAGAAAATGTTGGAATACTGCTGTGACACTAGAAATAAATGTGTTCTTTTTGTAAATAGAGAAATGGAGCTGTGGTTCCTGAGATCATATCTCATGACATCAGCTTATGTGGTGAATAGGGGGATCATAAAAAAAAGAAGACAATGGAATCCACTTAAACTCACTTGTAGAGCCATAGAAATCCTTTGGTGTACAAAAGCTTAACTATTTTTCTCAGTTATCCCAGTCAAACAAAATATATTGCCTCTCCCTATGAGTCTTACCTCATTTAATTCCAAGTCAAGCAGAACAAAGGGTTTTGCCACTTTGTTCAGGTAAGATAGTGACTGAAATGATGACTGATTGTACCTCCTGACACCTGATGCCATGAATTGTTAATAAACTGCACTGGTTTGCATGCTTTTATATCTATCATTCCCAGAAGAATAAGTTCTGACTATGTGTGGCTTTTTTTATCTATGTCAACATCCAATTTTTGTCAGGATATGTCTTTCTGATATCATGTCACACATGAACAAGTCAGCTTCGTTTCATAACCAGCAATTTTTTAGAGTCAATAAAAATACCACAAAAAAAAAAAAAAGGGCAAGTCAATCTAGTGCTTAAAATACTAAAAAAATGTAAGAGTATGTCTAGTGCTCCTACCATTACCACACAATAATATCAGAGCATATGAAATATCCTACTAGGTCAGACAGTCTGGGTCAATCTATCTAGCTAAGTATCCTCTCTCAGACAGTGACAAGAGGGGATGCTGTTAAGGAAAAGAGCATGAGCCAAGATAATGGCTTGCTCCATCCCCTTTGTATTTCTTCACTATCCAGAATTCTTGTAATAGGGACATTACAAAGTATATCCTTGCATAGTCCTTGTCATAAGTTAACCTTGTATGGCTTCCAGATATCCATCTGCTGCTCTCACTGTCACTGCTCAGCAACAAAGGCAGAGAAAAATAATGAGAAAGAGCTCATGGGTCAAGATAAAGACAGGGAGATCACTCAAAAATTACAGACACAGGAAAAAATTATTGTACTTGGGGAAGATCAATTTAATTTATTACCAATTAAAAAGAGATTAATGTAAGGGGAAATAACCAAAATAAAACCCCTTCTTCCCCACCCTTCTATTCTTTCAGAGATCGGTGTCACTCCTGACTCTTCCACCTGCTCACTACCCTTGAGTGGTGCAGTGGGATGGGGTTGTGGTTAATTCACAATTCTTTGTCTCGGCTGCTCCTTTCTCTTCATCCTTTTACAGGATGGAGTACTTCCCATGGGATTTGTCTGGGCTGCTCCTTTATCTTCATCCTTTTACAGGATGGAGTACTTCCCATGGGATGTCCTGCCTTAAAGTACTTCTCCCACAGGTTACAGATTCTGCCAGAAAGTATGTCCCTGCACAGGGTGTCTATGGAATGTAGCTTCCTTCAGGGCTCATCCACCACAACATGGTGACTTTCATGGCTTGCAGGGTGGGTATCTGGTTTGGTGTGATTCTTTTCACAGGTTGCAGTGGGACAACCTGCCTCACCACAGTCTTCTCCAAGGGCTGCAGGCATATGGAGCACCTCTTCCCCCCTCTTCTTCACTGATCTTGGTGTCTGCAGGGTTTTTCCTCTCACATTTTTCGCCATCCTCTCTCATACAGGTCCAGCTCAATATTTGTTTTTTTTCCCCTTTCTCAAGTATGTTACCACAGAAATGCCACCAAAGTTGATGATTGGCTCAACTTTGGCCAGTCGCATATCTGTCTTGGAGCCACCTGTGGCTGTCTTCCTCACATAGAGGGGCAGCTCCTGATCTCTTTCCACAACCACCACTTTTGCAGCTTTATTGCTACAAAAATCTTGCCACATAAGCCCAATAAATCTGCTTGAAATGTGATTATTGAGTTGTCCTCCTAGAAGATGTTTAACTGGTTTTCTGGATGTGTCTTTTTCATAGACCTTTTCTACACCCACACTACTTTTTTTTTGTTCAGTGTGTTTTGGAACTTTCCTAACTTCTGTTTTAAAAAATAACACCCTTCATATACCTGAAACCGATGTCCTTCAAGTTTCACAAATTGTCCCTTAGTAACTAACTGTTAATGTTCAACTCATTTACTCCTTTGATGATTTTCTGAATCTTATCCCTATTTCTCCACAGCCTGCTCTATTCCAAGAACTCCAGCTTTGTTAAGCCCTACCCTTAAGTCCAGTATAATATCCTGATCATCAGTGTATAGCTGTTCTATTCAGTACCTCATCTACACCTACCTCAAAGTTCTTGAAATTAGGAGAGCAGAAATAAACAGAGGTCTCAGGATGCTGGTATTTTATTTGGTAGGAAGTAATGTTCTCTCTCTTCATCCTCATGTTTTTGTGTTCATTCTGAGCACCTTATTGACTTTTCTGGCTGCTACAGAACATGGAAATGGTTATTTCAGGAAACAACTGTTTATAACTACAGTATAACTTTCCAGAGCTTGCCTTGACATGTCATAGGTTGCAGTATTTATAAAGCAGAATGGGGTTGGAGATAAGTTCATCTTTTGTATAACAGCTGCATACATTGTTGGATAAACAAGCAGAAGATCATTCTGGAAACTGTAGTTCTGCTGTCTTCTAACTGATGCATTAACCAGAAAGCTGGTGTCAAGAAGAACTATAAATCAAGGTAAAATTATTGCTAAAATATCAAAATGTCAAACAAATGTCTTTAATAGGTATTCTGAGTCTCTATGTTTATGAAAAATGCAGCATGAAATAGTAACAAAGAACTGTGTTTGAAGGCACATGGCATTTGTTCTGGGCCTTTTGCTTACATGGAGATCTTAAACCGTTAAAAAGCTGCTATAATAGTACATTTTACTTTAGTATAAGAAAGGGGGGAAACAGATCAAAGGCAACACAGAGAATATATATTTTTTAAAAAGCCTAGAAAAAGTTTTTAGGCATTTAGGTCCAAATGTAGTCATCTACGATAACAAGATGATCTATCTGACAGCACAAATTAACAGCTGCTCCAGAGTTTAAAATTGTGTACATTTGGAAACAAAGATAGCTTGTAAACAGGAAAAGCAGTGCTACAAAAATAATTCATACTTTTCTTTGTCAAAAATCCTATAAATCGAAAGCAAGGCTATTTATACAAATTCTTGACACTTTTTTGTTTTCCATAATGATAATTTTCCAAATAATAATAACTGTAGTAATTCATTGGCCATTGATATTTATTATGTTCTAGAGCATATACATGAAATGTAATGAATTTAAATTCATTTCTTCCTGGCCTTATATTTTTACAGGTCACACAAATGAGGTCAGTCCTGTTCAGTAATTGTAATAATCAAGTAAGTCAGGAGACTATCTCTAGGAGAAAGTTAAATGTGTTCTAGTTCTATTATGCTTGTTTATGGGGATATAAATTAAATCCATCTATATATGGGATTTTTTTCATTTAGAAAATAAAACCGTTAGTTAATATCTGTTTGACTTAATACAATGAAAACAACTCGGAGCAAACAAAATAGTGAAACACATATTTCCAGAATTATTCTAAAGAACCAATGATTTTCCAAAGACCTTAGTTTATTTGACTTCCATAAGAGGCAAAATTTTGTATCAGTTTTTAGGGACTGTATTTTTCCCTCTTGTGGGAAAACAAACAGATATACAAAAGACTACACCATTGGACTGCTTTAGGAGTCCACATGTACCGGTTCCTTAGAATGGAAAACAAAATTAACGTCTTGTAATATCACTGATAAATGCTGCAATGACTCATTTCTTAAACTATCCAACTGAACTAGACGTGTTGACAGCCAGAGACATTTCAGCTGCTTTTGATATGAACAGATTTTTCCTCCTGTCCTTTTTTTTTTATTTTCTGTTGTAGTTGTATAAATCTATACTAAAGCATCATTTTTAAATAGCAGCTTTATCTTTGCTTTAAATGGTTGGAGACTACAAAATTAAACTAGAAATCAAGTTTAATTGATTTAAAATGTAAGACCTCTATCCTTGAAAGATAAATAAATTATTTAATAAAGTTATTACTAAGCAAATTTATGGTTCAATACTTTTATTCCAAGCAATATTGCTAGTTATCACTGACATAGCAATTATCAAATATCATCTGCATGAAAAATGCTGCTGCTTAGCTACTTATCTTTTTTCAGACAATTTTGAACCACAACCTCTCACTTTGTTCAGCATTAAACTCACCAGATCTACACTATTTTTATAGCTACTTCTGAGAGGCTGTAAGCACAGAATGCTCTGAGTTACCCTGTTTTCCCATCTGAAGGATTTTTTGTAATGAGTTAGTAAGAGAAGGCTGCTAAACCAAATATTGCACATTCTGGAGGACATACATGCCACTTCCGTTTCTGAGGGTGTGTTCCAAACTCACTGTACGGCATTCTGGCCAAGCTGAAACTGATTGTGACCCCAAAATTTTTTCAATTCTTTGTTTAGAGAATGTCAGTGAATTAGATCATCCATGAAAGGAATATATTTTTTGCTACAAAACCAAGCGTACTGGAGAAAAGGGAGCACTTCAAATAAAATATTCTCTTGCAGCTACTGAGGGATAAGTGAATCCAGTGCTGAGGGGGCCGTCACACCTCATCAACAGTTCCACAGGATCTATGAAGGACTGGAAGATTTTCCCATCTGTTAAGACTCAATGTGAGTTATTTTGCCCATTTGTGATTTACAGACTTGTTTTTCTCTTCTCTAAAAATAGAATTACATACTAGAAAAACAAAACAAGTCCCTCCCCTTCCCATATTTGCACACACTTTTTAGGATTGTTTTCTCAGAAACTCAGGTCTCCAGGGCCTCAATCACTTTCCAGTGTTTTCACATTAAGTGTTCATCTCTCTGCAATATTTCTGTCTGTTCTTCAAAGCAATTTGTGAAACTAGTAAATTTGTTGGGTTTTTTTTTCTTCTGTTTTACAGTCTTCATCCACCTGACACCTACAGCTCATTAGACTTCTAAGAAAAGAGGGCAGTTATCCAACAACATTGGAAACAAAATTAAGGAATTCACTAATATGATGATAAAATCTTCAAACATCATCATTTCTTGAACAAAATATATTCACTTCTTTGAGTTTTGTTTTCCCCCAGTAAATTCTTTTTTAAGTATTAACTCAAAGGGATGAAGTGAAATGGAGACAGAGTCTAACATTATTTTTCCTAATGAAAGGAAAATAGTTTTGATAAACTTTTGATACTCTTTTGGAAAGTGATATAAAAACTGAGGAAAGATGCCAAATTTCAGTTTCAAGTCAAAGACTTTTTTAGCATCGTGGTGAGAAGTTTAATTAAATTTTTAAATGTTATTATGAGTTTCCACTGAGAAAAAAAGAAAATCACGTTTATGAATAGCTTCATAACCAAATTTCAGGTTCTGAAAAGTGAATTCAAAAGGTTTCAATTCAAGAAGGAATTATTTGCAAAACCATGGTATTTTTTTTTTTTTTGCAACAGAATTTGGTACAAGTCAGGTAGGTGTAACATCTTTTTTCATGTCAGCTCATCCAAGATTTTGTAGCTATAGATGGTAGATATTTAATAGGGATTTTGAGAACAGTGAAATAATATATTTTCTTTATTTTAGTTTGAGACAGGCTTTATTAATATTTTTGTTATTGTTTGACTAACATCTGTACGCAAGAATAATAAATAAGTAATGTTTGGTGTATTGAAAAATAAAGTGGACATTTTTCAGTAGTCAATTATCTTTATTGAGGTCCAACTCTTTTCTTTCTATTTCTTATAAAAATTCCATCTTCAGTCTCCCAAATTAACTTTATCTACATCGAAGAAAATTTTTTGGGATAGAAGGAAATGATTATCAAAATCTTTAAAGATGAAGTTCCATTGTTTGTGGGTCACACTGCATTTATATGTATTGATAAAATAATAAACTACATGTCTATGCTTTTTATGAGTAGAGAAAGTATTAATATCTTTTACAGTGTTGTGTCATTATGATGTATTTTCTGGATTGAATGCACCAATTAAGTTAAATGTGACGTAGTTTCCTGACTGCTTCTGCTCAAGTCACTTTTTATTCTTTTCCTCTTTTAGAATTCTTAAATGGTAGAAGGTTTTGATTTCAGATGCTCTTTTACAGAAAATTAAATTTATTTTACCTGGCTTTGTAGTACCAGATGACTTCCTCATTAGTTAATAAGGTTAAATCCAAAATTGAACCTTAATTTAAATAATTCTACAGTAATAGCCTTTCAAGCATTCTCTGAGCCAGCCACTAAGATTCTTTATTAATTACAGGCTTCAATTTACCTTATTTGGGTCGGCCAGCAGAAACCAGAGCGCTGACCCCTTTTTGCTTCTAAAAGTGAATGAAAGCTTTACCTACATGAAGACTCTTTTCTATATCATCCTTAAATATACCTGAAGAAAGGGTGGAAGTTACTTATTGCGCATCTTGTGGGTTAAGGAGTGAATTCTGATGTGGAACTTCAGTTCCTGCATTCCTTAATCAATAAAGACAAACAGACTTCTCCAACTAGAATTCAGACTACCAGTTTATATCCAAAGACTAAATTATAGTAGGCCTTCTCTAAATAGATGATGTGAGGGAGTTTAAAAACAGGATGACTATTTGAATTTCCAATTCAAACTAATGAAAATATCCCTACAAATAAGTAACTAGCATTTTTATCATGGAATCAGAAGATTTTTGGCACTCCTACCCCCAGCACGTGACATACATTTATCCTCACTCATTTTCCTAACATAGTTCCATGTTTTACCTTAATTATTGTTTTTAAATATATGGCATTCAATCTTAAAAGTCAGATATATACAATATAGAGACCACTTCAAAGCTGAAGAAGACTGAATCTTATCTCTTTCCCTTACAGCAGATGAGCTACTTTTTAGTCAGTAATGAAAAAGGGAAGTGAAGAGAAATCAGCAGAGCTGAATTAAAATAATCTTGAATTTTGCTAATAGTTTATTTTTGGCAAATGTTACAAATACTGTGAGGTTTAGGACTATTTATCATCAGGCTCTCCCATTTGCTGGGTAATGTTAAATGTAGTGCAAGAGGATAAGATATGTACATGTACAACAGAAGACAACTGTTTTTCCATTTGGAGAAGTGTTAGTTGTCTACTAACACACTCCTATCTATTGCTGGATTTCTTGTCCATTAAAACACAGAGACTTTAGACTTTTATTTCAGGGTTTTCCTCCAAAACTTAGAACTCTAAAATGTGGTGCATCTGTACTTAATTAGTCACATTAGTAACTGTATATCTAAAGACAAAATGGATTATAAGAGTTTTAAAATTTAGTAAATATATATGTTTATGTTTCTTCAAATCAAGAACATGAGGTTCAACTACACTCTGAAAAAGAAATAAATAGATTTCTCTATGAGACTTTTGAATTTCCAAGGATAAGTGGGTTTTGTAGGTGCATAGCACATCATGTCCTGTCACCCCCTCACAGAGAAGAGCAGGGGGTATATAAACAGGATTTTATCTCACTAGAGCAGAGTGGCTTCTAAATGAAATTTATAAAATGATGAAGTAGTGATGATGGATAAATAAGTCTCTCAATAAAGCTCCAGAAGAAGAGAGGCAATAAGAAAATGGAATCTGCCTTTAAATAAACATATATTAAGAATTTTAACATTCATAGCTTATCAAAAATCAATTTATTGTTTTGATTTTGCTACTCATACTCATGGGTTACATTGGGTTTAGGTTCAATAGAGGACAGATATTGTCAAAGGTGAGACTGGCAATAAAAATGTCATGCGGAATCATATAAAGTTGAATAATAGGATGGCCTGAGAAAGGG
>VZDJ01007754.1:6773694-6810108 GCA_008694505.1 Cyanoderma ruficeps | reverse complement strand
AAAAAAAAGAAAGAAAGAAAACAAAACTACCCTAACCCCCCCAACTATTTACTATTTTCACAGAAGTATTCCTACAAAGCACAACAATTTCACAATTGAAATAACATCCTAATAAGTGTGACCTTTTTCCTATTTCTTGATTGAATTCTTTCCTAATCTACAGTCTTCTAATACAGGCTAGTATCTGCTTGCATGTAAATTGCTTTAGAACATGAAAAACTGATTATTGGTATGTTTTTATTGTTATATGTGCACAAACACTTGGGAGGTTTCAGATTTTTTTTTTTTTGCCGCTGTTCAAATTACTTTACATTCTTCTGCCTATGATTTTCTCTTGCGATGAAAAATGAGGGAGTCTAGAATTCAAATTAGAATATATGTTCTTCTTCTGATTGATGATGAGAATTTGTTGACTAGAAAAAAGTATCTCTCAAATAGAGAAAAACCAGAAATACTCATTGCTGGAGAAAAAATGTGCTAGATTTTACCTAGTTCTTTTCTATTTTGAGACTGGCCACAGAAAAGGAAAGGTCAGTAAAAAAAAACAAAAACAAACCAAAAACCTTAACATTAAAATATGGCCTTAAATTGGACATGGGCCTCAGTTATCTCTTTTAAGTCATGAACTTTGTGTTTCTTCTTGATATTTGGAAAATAAGACTAATAATATAAATAATAATAGTTACAGCAAAACTTCCATTTAACAATTAAAAGGCATTAAGTAGTGGGATTGATGTGAAATTTCTGTAATTATCTTTTCATGTACTCATACAGCACAAACCACTTCAATATAGATTTATTTTTTTTTTCAAATCCATAAAGCTCCTTGAATTCTTTATTCTTTAAAAATAATAAATTTTATTTAATAGTGAGACAGAAAAAAATTATAAACATTGTTTCACAAAACGATAGATGATTCATCAGAACAGAAAATATTTTAAAATGTTGATAATAATTTTCATTAGATGTTCATTGTACACAATGCATATTTTCAATAAGGCCATTAAAGGTTATTTCAAAACCAGTACCTTTCATAATAAATGGTTCTTGACATTACTGATGTGTAACAAACAAACTGTGACAGTTTGGAAATCAGCCAACATGGCCATCAACATTTTGATCTGTCACAAACATGTATTTATCAACGCCATCATTTCCTCTTGACACCTTCTTTTCTGCTTGCCTGTGTAGGGAAAAAAGAAAAAAAAAAAAAGGAAAAAGAATAAGTTGTATAGCTATGAGGTATTTTGTCAGCATCAGAAAGCAACAATAATGAATAGTATCAGAAGAAACTTAGAGACAAATAAGAAGTAAATTTTAGCTGACATTGAACCACCTTTCAGGTCCTGGCTACTCCCTCTTGAAGGACGGTGACTTTTATTTGGCTACTGCTGAGTAATCACAATGAGACAATGAGAAAACAAGAATCATACCAATCTAAACCAGCCTGATACATGAGGCCATATTAGTTATACTTCTAACTAATAGATTTTAGAAAAAGTATCACATTTGCAGAACATTAAAGGCATTTCAATCAGCTGTTTGTAACTTCACACCAGCACTGGCTGTGATCATCACAGCCTATTTTAGACAGGATTGCTATTTCACTGCATACATGGTTTAAATTATGCATTTTAATATGCATTTTGTGAAAGTGGCCTCAATTCTTTAGACAAAGTAAGGAATACTAAAAAATTTGTTTTGGGGAACCCTTTCACTTTTTTTCTTTTCTTTTTTTTTTGTCTGTCCTAACAGTCCAGCAGTCTGTGCAGCTGACACGACATTTGGAGCAGGCCTTTGTTTATAATTCATTGGGATTACAATTGATGAATTTAATTTGTGGAGTTCTGTTTAGGACATTTTGGGCCAACTGTGTTCATCTTAGTGTAGTTTTTCATGTGCTTTTCCCAAACATGACATTTCACTGTGTTCTGAAGGATGTATACCTACAAGGAAGAGTAAAGTCAGTCAGAGTCCTTTGAGACAATATATTTGAAGAAAAAAAAATATACATATATCTCATGGTGTTATAAAAGAAGGCTGCTTTCAGACTTTCTGCAATGCACATGTTTCTAGTAGTAAAAACTGTTATTACCATATGTGACTTGTGTGTAATTGATTTTCTTTTGTGATTTCTTGGATACAATCCACATAAGAATTTTATTCAGATCAGGGGGAATTTCTTAAATTAAATCTCATATTTGTGTCCAATTACCATGATTTGTTTCACATCATCATGTGCACAAACTGCTGTATTTCCAGACATAGTTGAAATGGGAGATAAAGTCAGATGGACACCTGATGCACTCCAGCTGCAAAAGGGCACTCAGTCAACAGGGCAAGGCTATAGATCATCAAAGGTAAAGTAAACATCAGATCCCCAACACCAAATGCTTTGGATTTTAGATCTCCTCCTTCTGATCCATGCTACTTGCACTTACAGTGGTTTGTTTTTTTTTTCCTTAGATAGTAGGAAATTTTACTGTTGATCATACTAGCAAGCTGCAGAAGCGCTCTTGAAAGGATGCATTCCAAAGCAAGGACACTCCTGAAAGACTGTCCACAGGTGCTGAGCCGGGTGACCTCTGAGAGACTGATACCAATGGGCAGCACATACCAAGGCAAGGACACTAATGAGCAAAAAGCAGCAGTAAGAAAACACTAAAGCACATGACCCCACACTTCAATTCAAATGCTGCCCATCACCTCATTGGAGAAAATGGGACAGAATGAGAGTTACCTGGAGTTAAATCAAGGAAAGCTGAGAAAATGAATGAGAATAGGTGTTTGTTTGAAGTTGAATGTTGAGAATGGAAACGAAATCTATTTAATTAGGTTCTTATTTTGTTATAACATGAGGTTTTTCCCCCCTGCCCAGTACTGAAATCAATGATCAGAAATAATTGCTAATTGGACATAAATTTTATTAAGACTAAATCCCCTGAGTCAAAACTGTTTTCATTACAACAGTAGTTCAGATAGGAGTACTCGTATTTAAATTATTTTTGTAATGTATGATTGCATGCAGAAATATTTTTATTATGTGGTTTGCTTCTTGCTGTTATTATATGCAGCTGCATTTTTGTTACAACACAACATGGGCACAGCACTGGGAGTTCTAAGGGGGAAAATATATTCTTCTGTTCCTAATCTATACAATATACAAAGGTTAATATATATTACAAATACAATTTTACCCTAACTCCAGAATGTTGTTAGGATTTCAAATGGCATGTTTTATTTTATTCTTACAGATTTAGTTTCTTGAGCTGCTTCCCTTCTAATTACCTATATTTAATGTACCACAGACTTTTAGATGGAAAATAAATCACACATTAGGCAGAGGCAATCCAAAGCAGTATCTCTCTATAGATGTCAGTTAAATTTTGTTTAGTAAGACACAGAAACTCAGAGCTGTGGATCCTTTTGCAGAAATGCTGCACTTACTTTCTTCTACATTTGTAGCATGTGTCAAAGTATAGTTTCATATGAAGAGAAAATCTTTTGAAACCCTTGGTCTTTTTGTTGGTCATCTTATTTTTTCCATCCCAAGCAACTCTTTTTGCAAACCACAAAAGCCAGGGCATGATTGATTTGGGTTGTATTTTCTTCAAATGCTCATTAGTAACAGAATGAAGCATAAGTCTTAACTGCGAGGCATGATGTTAATAAATGAGAGCACAGATATATTTCCATCTGCTTGACACATTTTAAGAACACTTTTTGGCCCCCAAAAATTATGTTCCAGTTCATTGCTGTGGATTTTGTTCTTTGCTTGTTTGTTTTTATTGTGTTTTCTTACAAAGCTGTTTTTATTTGTATAATATTTATCATATTTCAAATAACTTAGGCAAAATGCAGCGTAAATCAGTAAGCTACTGATGCAGCAGCAGCGACTGGGGTAAGTCCAGGGGAGAAAACACGATCAAGCCACACAGGGAGGCCCAAGCTCAGCGACACCTGAGCAGCATCCCTGAACCCCACCAGGACCCAGAAGCATCAGAGCTAATCAGAAGCAGAGCTTGGAGAAGCCTGCGCAAACAGGATCATGGCATGACAGAGAGGGTGTGGCATCTCAGGAAGGGAGTGACACAGCAGTGAGGGCACGGTACAGCAGTTTGAAGGGCAGTTTGTTCAGGTGGGATGAGCAGGAAGGGCTCCTCTCTGACTGTCCAGGAGGAACCAATTGGTAAACAGACCCTATCTGGTGTAGAAGAGCACAAAAAAAAAATAAAATCCTTTCAGCCCCTGTTTCGTTAGTACATTAGTGTAAGCCTTCTTAGTCTGTATAACCAAGTTCCTTTTCCTGTTGAGCAATGGGTCTGCATTTTCTCTAGTCTTGCTTTTGTCACCGGAGTAACGATGGAAGCTTTTGTTTGTACCTCTGTAATTGCAGAAGCAGAAGGTCATGCAAGTCTATCACCTATATAAAGGATAATTAACTCAAACTACCAACTGATACAAGTATACATTCCAAGGTTCTTGTATTGTCTTACAGAACTTACCCTCAAGTATGTCTACACCATTTTGTGTTGCATGCTGTCCTTTCCTTAACATACTGTGCCTTCTAGAGTTCTGTGAATAACTCAGAACTGGCTTTTTAAAGCATTTCTTGCTGTCATTTTGTATTAGCATAACAGGGAAGAGTTTTCAGCCTTTCTTGACAGAACAGGAAGAGAGAACGAGAAGCAGCTTACGCAGATCATGAAAAGGTGAAAGAGCAGCTAATTCTGGAAACCATTTCCTGGCGCATGGATAATATGAGCTATCTGCATGGCTTCATCAAGGAGAAGCATGCTTGAGCAACTTGATAAACTTCTATGATGAAATGACTGGCTGGGTAAAAGAGAGAACAGTGGACACTGTGTGCCTGGAGTTCAGTAAGGCCTTTTAAACTCCCACAAGATCTTCATAGACAAGCTGTTGATGTACAGGACGGATGAACAGACGGTGAAGTTGTCGCAAGAGGACACAAAAAGAACTACACTCATTAAGTGGTGTGTTTTGGGGTTTTACCAGTTTTCTATATGTATCTGTTTTATACTGTTTCACAATGGTTTTTCCCATGTACCCCATGTTTGACCCCATTATGGTTTATCCCAGTTATTGTTTTTAATCAATCAGCATTAATGTGACATTTGGGTCCTGTCTGTCACTTCGGCGCCTCACACAGATGTCTTGAAAATCTGGTGGGGACACCAAGTGATAGGCAGGGTCTCTGTTGATTTGTTCTATGGGCTGTCATTTAGGTTCGCAGTCACTCCTTTTCCATTCTGGATTGGCTCCAAGCTGTATCCTCCCTACTCCTCCACCCCCATATTTAAGGTCAAACTCAGTGAGTTCAGTGGGATTCGCCGGGCTGACTTCTGGGTGGAAGGAACTCATGTGAATTTAATAATACCCAGTTGAAGTTCCCCACCCGAGTTCCATCCCTTTATTTCTTGCATTATTCACACTTCTACTGAGGCAACAACCCACTGGATCGGAACTGTATTCCAGAATCCAGGACCATACCTTTTTTGCGACGCTGGTGCCAGTGCTGGCCAGGAAGCACGGGCGAAAGCCCCAAGAGAAGCACCACACCATGGCACACTCACCCATCAGGATGTGAGATGAAAAGGAAAAAAGAAGTTTATTTGAGAATCTCAACTTATATAGCTTTTAGAATTTAGCCAAGGATTAAAGGACAAGAAGAATACCCCTCTGACCCCAGTGGTCAACTCAGAAGTCCATCAATTTCTCCTTCCCCTGAAAAGAATGTGTTGTTTACAAAATATCAGTCTTTGTTTTTGTCACAAACGTGAGAAAGCTCCAGTAGAAAAAAAATAATCAGTAGGCTAAAAAATCAGACAGATGTGAGGTAGATTGAAATTTAGTTAAATGGCCGGGCCCAAAGAGATGATCATCTGGGTCATGGGGCAGTGTACCCTCAGCAAGTTTACAGATTCTTTTCAAAACTACAGATCTTATCACGAGATATTGGATTGGCTGTAAAAAAATGCCCATTAAAAGCAAGATGTATTTGTTAAGATATTGTTTTAATAATTGAAAAAAAAACCCCTCGAAACAAAGCATCAAGAAGCACTTATGCAACTTATCTTTTTCTTTCCATTACCATTAATGACATAATTCATTTTCTAAAAGCAGAGTTTGTCAACTCTTCCTCTTACCAAGTGATGCTGCAGCAGACAGCCTTCAGGGGAGACAGTTAAGAGAGTTGTTTGCATGAATCTTCATCAAGAACTTAACCTTGGCACCCAGATCAAATGAGAAGCCTGTCTTAAAAGGAAGTTACTTCTCAAAGATGCCCTGCCTCTGGGAGTCTGTTAGTGAAAGAGGAACATGGCCAGGTCAGGCTTTCATTTTATATGTTTTGCCAAGTGTCACTACAAAACAGAACATATATCCTGGCTCAGACAGAACTCGAACAGCCAGCGGCCAAATTCCACACCGTGAAGTTTGGAAGAGAGCAGAGTATGTTTGGTATTTTGTTGGGTTGTTCTGTTTTAGTGGGGGCTTTTTTTGCCTTTTTTTTTTTTTACTTAGAAAAGGAAAGAAAGGAGCAAAAATGGTGAGAAGTTAAGCATGCTCAGAAATATAGGTGGGATCAAACATGACAGCTTTACATTCCCACATCTGTGCCCAATGCTACATTTTAAAAAATAATTTTAAATAGAATGTATGTTTGGATTTATATACTGTAAACAGGGGGGTAAAAAAAGAATGTGATATGTATTGCAAAATATGCGACATTTCAAAATTTCCTTAAAGAATAGCCAAAAATATTATTGGAACCCTAGTCTGAGAGAATTTGTTTGTACGTATGGCATTTAGGCCTACATTATATGAAAGACTTCCAAAGTGTAAGATTATGAATGGACTCTACTGTTGTGGTTACTCTGATCTGTAAAATTCAGTGGAGTGCCAGAAACTGCCAGCTGGAAAGAGGACAGGGGAACATCAACAGGCTGCATTCAGAAAGAATCCTGATGTGTTGATGTAATAGGCAGATAATGAAATGATTTGCCTGACTTAACATTCCATTTACAAAGAAGTCATTTAGCCTTTGAAGTGGAAGACTTTGGAGATCATATAAACATATCCTAGGTTGAAAACAGTCTCTTTAAGAGCATTATATTTGGCTTTGTAAACATTAATTCTAATACGTTAGCAACTAAGGTTGATGAAGGACAGAGAGGTGATTCAAAACAGCCAGAATGGTTTAATCAAGGGCAAGTCCTGCTTTGACAACTAGTGGTCTTCTATGATAGAATGATTACACCAGTGGACAAGGTTATGGATATCAGCAGTCTGGGCCTCTGTAAAGCCTTTGACGTGGACCCTCACAACACCCTTCTCCATGAGCTGGAGAGAGACGGATTTCATGGATGAAAAGTTAGATGGATAGGAAATTGGTTGGATGGTCACTTCCAGAGTGTAGTAATCAATTTCCCAATGTTGATATGAAGATCACTGACCAGTGGTGTCCCTCTATGTCCCCCAGGGGTCCATATTGGGTCCAGTAATGTTTAATACCTTTATCAGTGACATAAGCAGTGGAATTTGATGCACCCTCATCGGAGTTGCAGATGACAGCAAGCTGAGTGGTGCAGCTGACACACCTGAAGGACAGGATCTCATCCAGAGGGACCTGTACAACAAACTTGAGAAATGGTCCTCTGTGAACCTCATGAGGTACAACAAGGACAAGTGAAAGAGGCTGCACTTAGGTCAGGGCAATCCCCAATATCAATATAGGCTGAACAGATTCAGGACAGCTCTGATGACAAGAACTTGGGGGTGCTGGTGGGGGAGAGGCTGGACATGACCCAGCAATTTGCACTCACAGCCCAGAAAGCCAAAAGTGTCCTGGGCTACATCCAGAGCAGAGTGGCCAGCAGCACGACAGAAGGGATTCTGCCCCTCTACCTCAATCTGGTGACACACCACCTGGAGCACTGCATCTAGCTCTGGAACCCTGAGCACATGGAAGATGTGGACTTGGTGGAGTGGTTCTAGAGAGGGCCACAAAAGTGATCCAAGGAGTGGAGCACCTCTACTATGAGGAAAGGCCAAGAGAGTTGGATTTATTCAGCCTGGACAATAGTAAGCTGCAGAGTGATCTTATTGTTGTCTTTCAGTACACATTTCAGTACATGTACATGTGGCTTACAAGAAAAATCAGGACAAAATTTCCATAGGATATTTTCTATTTCATATCTTACTGTCTCGGAATTTAAAATAAATCATACTTTTCAGTCAGCTCTGGAAAATCAATTTTTCTGTCTAGACAATGACAAGAATATTGTCATCACAGTATTAGTGTTAACAGTAACTGAAAATTTCACAGACGTTGTAGAAAGCAACCAGCAAGAATGTACAACTTTCAAGAAGCACTAAAGAGACCTGCCCTATGAACAGTCACTTTATACTGACACCCCCATAAATTAAAGTGTACTAACTCAAAATCTTCATATTTTGTTTAAGCATTGAAGTTTCAGCTGATAATGCTTAGAAAAATGTACCTTTCTCTTTATATTCTTCACACTGCACTGAAGCAACTGGGTTAAATACAGCAACAGAATTAACAGACAGTTAACAGATGGTGGAAACCACAAATTCCACCATGTCATAAAATTTGACAAAGGCCCTCATTATTGCTCCTTTACTCATCAATTAAGTTTGTACTCATCTGAAAATGCATGTTACTTACCATATATTTTTCATTGCGCAATACTGTTACACAACTCCATTGTTTCTGGATTTCTTCAAGATTCCCTTTAGATTAATACTAAAACATACTAGGCAATAAACTTGCAATCATTCTACAACTGAAAAAAACAAGCCATTTTAGTATCTAGGGTTTTGTTTGCTTTCATAAAATCTAGAGAAAAAGACTGTTTTCTAGAAGACATTTTTATACATTTTGGTCCCAGTGCAAGGATAATCTTGTGGAGCATCACAACTTTGAAAAAAAAATTAAAAAAAATAAAAAACCCACAAAAATCTATACATGTAAGGTGCAACAGTGTAGTCACCAAATTTCTGCAGAATACAGTGCTGCATATACTAATAAACTGATATACTATGCATATGGAGATATATATATGTATGCAGAGATAGCTGCATAGCTGCAGACCTACATAACCTCTATCTTTCTTTGTCTTTCTCATAAATCTACCAATATATAAAATTGTGTGGATGTATATGTATATACGCAAACACTAACATGAGTTGTAAGGTGTTCTGCGAATGGGAAGAAACACATCCCGATGACATTATTACTGCTTTACAAACCATGCTGCACTGACAGATTAATTACTAAGTGTGGGTACTAGAAGGTAAGTCCCTTGGGCTGTCTGGTGACCTTATGCCACTGAGAAAGCAAAACAGATGCTTAAAGCATAATACAGCAGCTAATAGGAGGGGGAAAAAAATAAAAACACCAGAACAAAACATAGAAAATATGGCTGGAGAACAGCATAACCTCTGGAAGAAATTGTTACATTTTCAATATGTCTGAGAGGGGGATGGCATTTGGGTTCTTCAGCACAAACAGATATAATTAATCTTAGCTTCCTAGATCATGTTAATAGCCCTGACAAGAACAGAAGCTTGTTTTTCCTAAAGAAAGGATCAAGCCTATTGCCTTATTTCTTTGGCATACTTATTTCAGTTGAAAAAGCTAAATTTCTATTTTTAATGTTGTTAGGGACTGCAAATTGTTTGACTCAGTACTGTGGAAAGAAAAACAACAATTCATTGAATCAAACACATCTTCATTTTAATTTCATTAAAACAACTGTTGTCTCATTGTAGGAATGAATTAATTTATTTTTCATTTCAGAACACTAGGTACTGTTAAGAAGGAGGTTTTTTGCACTAGCTTTTGTCTCATTTGAAATGTTGTTACAATTTAGTAAGCATTATTGATCAATGTTAATATACAACTAAAGGTGGTAAATTAAAATTGGGAAAGAAGTGCTTCCTTCTTTTTCATATTCTTACAAACAAGAACATAAACAGTTTTTATAAATTCTAAAGAATAACTGGAAATTCTGAATATCATACTTCTGTATGTAAAATAAAGAAAAAGATAATATTTTTCTTCTCAGTCGTGTCAGTTATACTTTTCACTGTCACTTTTTCCTTTCTTATGTCCATGAGCATACAGTTTTATATATTAGTAGAAATATAATGAAAACTACCCACTCCCCTCCTATACATAATTAGTTGACCTGGCCAAGGAGTTGTTCTACTGCAGAGGCAGGTTGCTCATAGAAATGTATCATGAAAAATATCAGATTTCTGTAGATTCCAATCTAAATTATATTCATATTNAAAACCATCTACTGGCATAAATGGAGTTTATGTTTATGTTTATGTTTATGTTTATAAAGATGAATTTATGGATTGGCAAAATATATCACTCTTTTGTTCATTGATCTGTAATCTTGTTTATTTTGGAAGATCTTTCAGCTACAGCTAAGTTACAAATTCAAGTTACAATTTAGAGCTGCTCTTGTTAAAAAAGAAACCTGCTTAGTTATGCAATGTAAGAAATAGTTTCCTATCTTCTCATTCCTTATTTTATTCAGCTTAGTTTGCAATCCAATTTAGTAGCAATGAGAATATAACTGAAAATGAGCTTTATAGCAATCCAAGTGCTTAAGCCTAATCCAGACTTCCCTGCACTTTCCTTTTTTTTGAAGAAAAAAACCAATTTTTTGAGAAATGTCTGTTTCCTGGAATAGAAGGCATCTGTCACCTGTAATCATGCCAAAGTACCTTAATAGCTATCTTGCTTGAATTAGTCATTTCCAACATGACATGAAAAATCTGGTTGCTAACTGTGTGCAGAGCACTGGGCTTTTGTCAGGCCAGCCATATCTGACATGCAAGTTGTTCTCATCTCTGCTCATGCTCACGAGCCACCAAATGAAATCTCTTTACTTGTGGGGAATTCTCCCTCGTTCCACTATGCTCATGACACAAAATAGAAAGAAAAGCCTGTGGGTTTAGCTGTCAGTACTATTAGACTGATTTAAATATGTTTTAACTTCCAAACTATACAAAATCCAGGTTTACGAAACTTTAAATCAGTAATCAAAGTATACTTCTTACATTTTGCAGTGTGTTAATCTACTTACAGCTGAATTTACTTTCCTGTTTTATATTATAGTGGATATGGCAATATTGTCTAAATTTTAGGAAAGCTACTTCCACATAAAACAGACTGAAAAATATACAAAGAAACAAACAAAGCCAGCATAAACTGCAAAACTTGTGTATTTCCAAAAAATGTCATAATTTCTAAGAGAACAAGTGTACCTTTGCGGCTTTTGAACACTTCACAAAGAAATGTTAAAAAGAGAAATCTTTATGTTTATACTTTTTGGACAGGAGATAAAAAATGTCTACCTTTGAGGTAAATTAAATAGTTATTAGACATTAAATAGTTATTTAATAATATTTCCTGCCATAACAGTATCTAAAGATATAGTACAGAATAGCAAAATACTATTAAAGTGTTGTAATATACACAAATCTTCTGGAGTTTAATCTGTAACAAGAATGTGCCATGTGAATAGGGTTTATTTAAAAATACCTGCAAGGAAACACTGTACCCTTGATTTAGTTAAATCACCACCACCCTGAGGTTATCAATACCATTGGACACCTTGCACTGAGTACCTGTTACTAGATTTACTTTCCCAAAGAACTTGATTAATTTTGTCTGTGATTGTCGCCCTAGGTTTTCTTGCTTTTGAGTGCTTGTAACTTTGTACTGCAGACTCTCAGGCAGCTTCATGTAAACAATGTATATTTTTAGAATGTTTACATATTTCTCCTCTGGGAGGAGAAATGTGATTGACGGTGATGTCCACCATCCAGGTTAAAGAGGTGGCGACCTGTGTAGCCAATCTCTTGACCTTTGTACAAATGTATATAAATGGAGTCAGATTTTGAATAAAGGAGGAAGTTTCTCCAGAACTCCACTGTGCCTGCTTCGTCCTTTGTGTGTCAGAAACTGCGACGTGATTAGGAACCCAATAAATGATGTTTGTCTTCTTAACCCATCTAAGTCATTGCAGGAAAAAGAAAGGATCGATGAGATCCTTTGACTCAAGTGATCAGGCACTTGCCAGATGTGATTGCGCATCTAGAATGTGTAAAGTGTTTAAGAAATTTCTCAAAAATAGTAGCTCTATTCTGCTAAGTGCTTATGGTTTTATATCAGAGATAGAAGCAGATGTTATGCTTTTTGCTAATGCAAGTTGTTCACACAGGTTTTCTAGTGAATGTTAATGATCATATTCTTGTCATTTATTTCATGCTTACCCAGAGTAGGGGGAATAAATTTTAAATCTAAGTAGGCCAGGTAATATGACTGCAAGTAGCTGCATAGGTAGAGGAGCTTAGTTTTAGCTGCAAGGGAAAGTTCCTAGCTCTGGTGGGGGGCAAGTTTGAATTGCAAGCTGTATATTGTAGAAGTGTGCCTGCAGGGATCAAAAGTGGGCCCAGGAAGAGCAGGCTGAGGACAGTGATTAACATTCCAGGGAGGCTACAGTGGCAATGTATGACCAGATTTGGGATCCCTGAGCCAGAGCAATACCAAAAAGTTAGAAAGTATCTGTAACAGGTCACTTACAGAACCTGGGGCACCAGGTGCACCAGGAGAGGTTAAAGAAGATGAGTTTGTTTAGACTGGAGATGCCACAGGAAGGGGTATTACTGTTTACATCCAGAAATGTTAAAAGATAGATGGAGCCAGACTTTTCTCACAGGTACACACAAAGGGAGAAGAAACAATGGACACAGATAAAATCCTAATTACCTATAAGGGTAAGAAAAATTTATAATGAGAGTGGTTAGGACCAGAGTGATGGTAAAAATTTCATTCTTGGAAAACAATAGTGGTTGAGGACCTTCACAGCCTTGATCTTGATGCAATTCTGAACCTAGTCCTGTATTAGGATCTGCAGAGATCCTTTCCAATTAAAAGTTCTGCATTTTCTGTAGTGCTAACTCTAGCATTTTTTATCTTAGTTTTCATTTCTTCAGTGTTTTCCTTTGAGCTGCCAAGAGTGATGACTTAAATGTCTCTGTTCAATATTGTTTAGTGCAAAAAGGCAAGTCTTAGCCCTTGTAGTGAATATAATGTGTTATATCTGTTTGCTCCCATTCTATGCTATCATCGCTTAAAAACCTGATGACTGAGGGTCGTGGGAATGCTAGAGAGAGCATGGGATTGTCTCTGCTTTGGCAGTGAATGAGCAAGCTCAGCAGTTTCCAGATTTTATGGAAGGGTAGGAAACAAATATATTGAAGAACAGACTGCTTACAGCACGACCAAAGCTTGTGGTAGCAGAGTCTATAGGAATTGGGGGAGTTTTGGGGTTGACAGAAATTTTATGTAAATGCAAATCCCAATATGGAAGGACACAGTGTACATGGAGATGAATTTCTATAAATTCCTTTTGCTTCTATTGTCTTATCTGATCATTTGAGTGGCCCCTGTTTCAAAATATATTCATTATTCTAGATAGCTTGCTGATAAAACATGGCTTTTTCGGTTCAGAAAGATCCTTCAAGTTTTGTTTGGGGAGCTCAATTCAAGGAGAATATTCAGGGAGACCTATAAAAAAACATCTTGTTCCTTGTCTTAATCCTTATCATTACTGAAAAAAATTAAGACCAAAAGTAATCACACAGCTATCAAGAAGACAATAGAAGGACTTTTATGTCAGCTATCATAGAACTGGCCATTTGAAAGCCCTTTTTCCAAATCTGTTCTCCAAATAGATTGCCGAAAACTCATTCCAACCTACAATGGAAAAGGAACCTGGAAAAGTAACTGTAGAAAAGGAAAGTGATTGCTATTCGCCACACAGGTGGCAAAAGCCACCTAAATATTTATCCATATAGGACACAAAACTGGAATACAGATATCAACCAATCCCAGACTTTACCTTCTACTGATCTAAGTTATTCATTCCAAAAGGGTAAAGATTAATTTTCCACCAGTTTCTCCACAGGACTAAATTGCATTAACTAAATCTAATGCTTAAATAAGATTAATCCTTATTTTCCAACATGAATATTTCCAGTTCTGTGCTATAAAATTGTATAAGCATTAAGCAAACACAGAATTTAACTTTTTATTTCAAACATGGCAAGCAGTGTGCCATAAAATTCTTAACACAATGAATTTAAGAAATGCATCCCCCACTTTTTCAAGCAAGTCCATTTTGTTTTAGCCAAAGACTTTTTTTTTTAAAGGAAAGAAAAGGTTTAAAAAAGACATATTAGTTAATAATCTCATAGCAGCTAAAACTACAGTATGAAACAGCTGTTAGATAGGACTGTGACAATAAGCTGTATTTTTTCAAGAATTGCAAATTAAAATTGAAATACTAGTGGTCTTTTCTATTCATTTTCTTCATGTACTGTTGGCTAGCGAAGTCCTTTGAAATAATTTTACAAGTAAGAAAAAACACTAGAGGAAGGTATTGAATCCATGATAGTATTTCTTCAGTGAGGTCCACTGAAAGTAAAGCACTGAGATACTCTCTAATTAATCTGATCATTCTGCTTTGTATTTTAAGGTTGTCTCTCCTTGGCAGCATGTTAGGACACCTACACAATCTGATTTTGTGTAACAATAAAAACTACATCAAATATATGACTGACCTGCCCCACTACAGACTTCAACACAGGTCAATCTCATGAATAAAACCCCAAGACTCCTAGTAAACACATACAGCCTGAACTGAAGTTTCCTCTACTTTATTTTTTTGCAATATGGTAATTCATGTTAAATGTACAACAACACAAAACGTGTTTGATCATCTTGTGACCCAAGTTTAACTCTCAAATCCTACTTGGACAATCAAATACAAAGGAATAAAAAGATTTGCCTATAATTTTCTTCATTGGGAAAATTTCTAACCCTGTTATTTTTAAAATTGAAATCCATACTGTCCTTTTCTTTTGCAAGCCACACTCTATTCCACTGTTTCTAATAGCTCAGCCACATGTAACTGTACTACAGTCTAATTTCATGTGGCTTACTTTATTTATAAAGGACAAGTTACTAATGAAATACGGTTCCCTAACTCAAACCCAGACCTTAAATTTACATGGAACCATTTTCTCAGCTACATAATTGTTTATACTATGCAATAATATATCTTACCATGGTAAATATTTACAGTATTTGAGTCAACCTTTCAGGAGAGTTTACCAAATCAAGTAGCTCCATAAATTCAAAAATCATTCAAACAGTTTTCAACTTACAAAGCACATTTATAAATATATGTATGTGCGTGCATGAGTGTTTTACCTTTTCTTTTTTCCACCACTTTAATGCCAGCTTTATCCATTAGACTACTGTCTAAACATCCCACTGTCACAGTAACTGTTAGTTCATTACACTTCATGTAATTATTTGTCCTCTAAAACTCTTCTGAATTCTACCTCAGTTAATATTGGGGTGGGTTTTTTTGGGTTTTTTTTCCAAAAGAAAAAGAGAGTGATAAAAACCAAACCAAAATGGAAATGTGTTAGTATAAGAGACTTAATTTGTTAGGGTTTTAAACAAAATCTTTCCTTGGCTCTTTCTGAACTTTAGAATTTTTGAATTTACATTTGTAATACGATTATTACACTGGGGTGTTTTGCTTGTGTCTGTGAATGAATATAAATTTCTTAAGACTGAAAAAATGGACAAACTAATTATTCCCCCTTTTCTTTCTCAATTCTCCTGTGTGCTTCGCTGGTCAACTCAATGCATGAACCTGGTAAAGATGTGAGGTGACTGAAATTTGTATCTGGTAGGAGATGGGAACCAGCATATACAGAAAAAGACATTTTTTTCCATATGCAAAAGACTTCAGAGGCTAATAGGTATTGAATAGCACTTTGAATTCTAGATTTTCTTCTACAATTTAATAGTAAGTGTTTTCTCTTTTTGTTCCTTCTGATTGGGGAAAATTCTTTCAGTTGGCTTTAGGTTATTTCTGTTCACCTCATTTTTGTTGTGGGTTTGTTTCCTTTCCATATGCTAACGTTTTTATATTTCTGACTGACTCCTATAACATTTTTGTCAACTTTGTATGTAATACTTAGATTTCTTATTCTAATTTAGGCATATAGAATCCCTAATGCTGTCACTTAGATTTCTTATTCTAATTTAGGCATATAGAATCCCTAATGCTGTCATTATTACAGACAGCTAAAATCACATTAGATAAATGTAATTTCTTTACTCAGATCCAGTTCTGATTAATCAGCTTTCCTAGCTTTCCAAGTATTCCTGCAAATCTACCTCTAATCTACTCTGTTGCTGTTTCCTATTTTTATTTTTTTTTAAATCTTATTCAAATTCTCAGATCTTTCAAACTTAAATGAATCTTTTTTTACTGCTCATCTCTAGTCCTCTCCCTTCACTTTGCCAATACCAGTTATTTTTCTGCCTGTTTGATTTTTCATACAGGTTTTCTGTTTCTTTGTCTGTAGTAACTCTTCTCATCTCTATATGTAATTGATGTTTTCTTGTTCCCCAGCTTTCTGGAAGTTTTTTGTCCCAGACTTTTTCTGAACTAGCCTCTTAACCTAAACTTTTATTTATTATCACAAATCTCTGCTCGTACTTTTTTCTCTTCATCTGGTCTATTACACAGGCTCCTCAGATGTCTGGAAAATCATCTGACAGTTTCATTAAGTGTCTTTAATTGTGTACTTATTGACAGCAGCTTCACATGTCAGGTTTAAGTTTTGCTTCCTATTAACTGTTTTGCTTGCGAGTTATGTTTCAGTCATATGAAAAAGACATTTTAATAATTTTATGCAGGAATTTTTCTGTTTTTTAACTACATATTCCTTTCCCAGCCTTTTGCTGTTTCTGGTGCTGTTGTAGCTTTGACACCATTATGTTTGTTGGAAAGGACAATAGTTTTAATACTTGTGAAATAGTTGTGCTATTATGAAGTCTGTTTTAACCATTTAATTCTAATATACACCACATTAAACATCAGTTGTTCCACAATTAACTAGTGATATACTGCTTAGGTTTCAAGGGAGTATAGCAAAGGTAGACTAAGAATTAAGTTTAAACTCAAAGCACTACAGAAGAAGCTATTTTTTTCCCCTGAAATAGCATTAACTTTTATTGTCATTTGTAAGTGTTTGAAGATTAATTGCGTTCCTTGTAAGCACATGTATATATTTTAAATGCAAATTAATTATTCACAGGTGATCAGAGGAACTTTCTGCAGGTCTGATCATGTCCTTTCTATTGCATCCACTATTGTATCCACTTAAGAAAGAGACACTGCAGATAGCTCATTTAATGATTGTGAACAATGTTCATCTGTGGGCAGAAGAGTAAAGAATGATTTAAAGTTGAAATGGGAAAAGTGAAAAAGCAATCTCTAAAGCCAAAATAATATTTGGACCTTAAAAGCTTCACCTTCGCCAAAAGGTTTAAAAAAAAACATCCAAAAAACCAAACAATGTTATGGAGAACCAATTGAGGGATCCACTAATGGTAATAGAGAATAATTTCTTGTACAAAAGGCAAAAAAGAATATAGTTGGTTTTCTTTGATAAAGAGAGAAAAGATGTGATAAAAAAATAGTATGACGAACACATACTATTCAATGGAATAGAAGAAATAAGTAGGGATTACTCTTCCCCCTCTTTCATATCACCCATTTGAAGCATTTAAAAGCCAATGATGGGGGTGGGGGGAAATAAAATTGGATTTCCTGTCAGTAAACTGCCTAAAATTTGAAGCTCTCTGACAGAAATGTACTTCATTAAGAAAAAGGAATTCTGCAGGAATAAATTGATTTTAGCTAAATGTGAACAGAAATAAACAGTGGAATGGAAATTCCAGTAAATGGAGATGTAGAATACAAACTCATTTCCTAAGATGTAAGAAGAATGTCTCTGATACATGGTTTGTTCAGCTTGGAGAAGAGGAGACTGAGGGAAGATCTCATTGCAGTCCATAACTTCCTCTTGAAGGAAAGTGGAGGGACAGACACTGATCTCTTCTCAGTGGTGATAATGATCCTCCCACTGACAGAACCCAAGGCCATATCACGAAGCTGTGTCATGGGAGTTTTAGGCTGGACATTACAAAAAGGTTCAAAGATTGGTTGGGCACATGGTTGGTCACTGGAATGGGCTTTCCAGGGAAGTGGTAACACCCACAGGTCTGTCAGAGTCCATAAAGTATTTGGACAATGGTCTCAGGCACATGGTGTGACTCTTGGGGCTGTCCTAAGCAGGGCCAGGAGTTGGACTGTGATGATCCTCTTGGGTCTGTTCCAGCTCTGGATAGTCTATATTTTGATGTTAGAGACCACATTCAGCTAATAATTTTAAAGTGTTTATCATAATTTTGCAACTCTGGGTTATATGTGACTATATCAACTCCACTGTCAGCACTGGAAGAGTGGTCAGTTGCTCACATTTAGATGTTGGCATTTCAGGTGTTCAAATACAGGTGTATAATTCAAGAGTTGATTCCCACTGCCTTCGATTTAGCCTTGTCACTCCCTAAACTACCAAACAGATCACTTGAACAGTACTTGGGAGATTTGTCTAGTGGGTCCTGAGAAACATCCCCAAATTACTGAGAATTCAGTTTCTGAGAACCTAAAACTCTAAGAGTTCCTAGGAATCTCAGGTGCCAGGTTACCCGCTCCTTAACAGCCTCCTGATCAGAAGCATTTTGATTCTTCAAATTAAGGATTTCCAGGATTTCTCTAATGAAATATTAGGTTCCCAGTCCTACTTGTTACAAAGATCTTATGAGGATAAGCCTCTTAATATGGTGTGCAAACATGAAAGAAAATATAATTTAGAAAAGTTTCCATCTGCCATGTTCAAGAATTGTTTTCTTTTGTTTTGATTGTCATTCTTCTTTGTGGGACTGAGGATAAATTGTCTACCATTTCAGAACTTAAGCTTCTCAATAGCTTCGTTATTCAGAGGGTTCACCACCATGCATTTTTGAAGGCTTATATTGAAATGAAAATACAAATGCAATAATATGGTCCTAACCTGTATACCAGTGAATATTTACAGCATCCTGTGTTCTGATATTAGGTAAGAGCTTTTAAAACTATAAATGATCTACACAGGCTACATAGGTTAATTTTGTGAGCTCTTTTAGTAAATAAGAAATGTAAAATCAATACCTTCATACACCCAATTTGATGCTTATTGAATAAAATTAGATTTGATATACTTATCTGATATAGATTTATATCCTCAGAGGCCAGTGCATTGAACCCGAAACAGTAACAATAAAGCAGTTTTTAGACTTTTTATTTAGACAAAATAATTTTTAATGTATCAAAAACTGAAAAAAGTCATAAAAGTGCTATAAAATTTGAATCTTAACAAATGCACTGAAAATGGTCAATTTGGTCCAGAATATCCAAAAGTAACTAGGAATTTGCTATTCTTGTTAAGCTCTTTTAGGGGAAACCTTAAGTCTAATGAAAAAAAACATTTGCCAAATACCAACCTTGGTAACAAACAGGATGTCCATGAGCTGAATATTTCATATTAGTGTCTTGTAAAAACTCCTGTTTAGAATTTATTAACACCACAATGAAGAATTACATCAGTGTCAGAATATTTCACCACATTTTATTCTGGTGTATTGAGTTCATTCACTCATCATTGTTTGATAAGAATACAGAGAAACAGTATTTCTCAGGGGAGGCTTTCAGCCAATTCAATAGCATTCGATAGCTATACAATCATATTGACGACAGAAAAAGAAAACCTATAGTTCTTTTTTTTATTACTCTGTAATAAAGGAAACATACTTTCAGCACAAAATCCTTGAAGCTGATCCAAGATCTAATCTAGCTCTACCATAATTATGTTAATTTCAGAGCTCTCAGTGTATAAATAACCATGAAACACTGCCATCATTCATTGTCTCCTCATTCACGTTTCCAGACAGAGATAAAGATATTTTTACAATACTGCAAAACATCTTTTTTGCCCTGATTAAACAAGGTACTCAGGAAGGAGAAAAAAAAAATATACATATATTGCTGCAAAGAAGAGTCTCTGAATATAACAGCTTATGTAAAAACACAATTAGATGTAAACAACAAAAGATGGAATTCTTAATTTCTCTAGAGTTATTGATCATTAAGCACTTTGATAATGTAGGGAATTTAACTTTTGTTCTCTTATTCTAAATGCATATTTTCCATTTTCACTTCTTCAGTATTGTTGTACCAAATTCAGTAAACAACTGAATTGAACGATGTAAAATTAGTCCACCTTTTCCCTCCTCTAGGGTGTTTTGTAGGTTAATACTTTTCATGGGCACTGCACAAAATCTTACTATAGATTAATTTATTTAAGTTTCTCTTTTTTCTTTCCCCCATCGGTTTCTCATTCATCTTTCACAAATAATTTTGCCATTAATGAAGGTAAGAAGATATTATATATATTATATAACAGAAGATATTCCAGATGGAATTTTAGGATTCTAAAGTACTGTGACACTTCCCTGCTTTCATTTTAAGGTTTAGAACACATGCAGATGCCACTCTGTTAAAAGGTCATACAATGTTCTGGAGAGATATTTGTCTTTAGAATAAACAGTCCTTTCTCTTAAAAATTATAGCTCTCATGGATTCATGAAAACTCTTTCATGATGTTGTGTTTAAGACCTCTTCTATATTTAGGGGACAAAACTAAGACTTGCTGTAGAGTAATATATTAGAGGTAGAAGTATATAGGTGAACATGTTTATCTTCCTGTTTTGGCCAGGCTAATTTCAATGACATGAAATCTGCGGGTTAAAAAAAAAAAACCAAACAACAAACCATTGTTCATTGCGCTGAATATTACCCTAAATAATACACACCAAAATATGTATTACTGTCTACACTATAGTAAATCAATAAGGTAGAAGGAATTCAGCTATCATTAAAGTATGAGAGTTCACTTTTTATCAGCATTGCTAGTTTAAGCCTTAGGATTCTGTAACTTAGCTTATGCAGTACATTGAACATACTTAGCGCTTTTGTGAGCAGGTTCCTCCTGTGTTTCAAAGAAAGTGCTAGAGTTGTTCATGTTAGTTCTGAAGGGGACTCAGAAACATTTACAAATTATCAACAAAGAGATTGATAAAAAATATTTTGCAGGGAAAGTACAAGAAACAGCTTTAGAAACACCATTAAGTGACCAAGGTTATTAAAGCTGGCGTAGCACATAATCTCTCACCATCTGTCCCTTTATTAGTGTTTCCTCCATGAATAACAAGTAAATTAAAGCCCAGTTAAATAAAATTAATCTACAGTTCTGGGCATTATATTGCTAGCATTGTAAAGAGAGATTAAGTACAAAGGGAATGTTTGTTCAATATATCTTTTGAAATGGATTAATTAACCTGGCTCATTATAGAGATGCATAGTTAGAATTAAAGGAGTATTAAAATTATTCATTTCCATTCCCTTTAAAATTAATGCAGCCACTTATTTTATATGACTTAAGATGTCTTCTAATCTACAAAAGAATGAAAGGAAAATCAGAGAGATGTATATTGAATGGGAAATGAAACAGGTGGTAAGACATTGTAGTAAAGAGTAAAACAGCAGTGGAGAATACAGTGATATACATCTAAAAAAGAGGAGGAAAAGAAAAGAATCAGGAAACCCGTAGGGAGTTGAGGAAACAAAATAAAAAACTTACTAAAAGGTGTGAGGAAAGCCACACCTTATGAATTGTTATGAGCAATTGTTCTGCTAATTCAGAGGAAAGGAGACAGGCCAACTTGTCAGAAAAAAAACAAATCAAAAAGAGAAACTACAAAGGTGGTAATACATTATTTTCTTTTATAAGCAAGAACAAAAGTAAAATAGTCTTTAGAGGAATCAGTGGGAAGCATTTATTTGATACTAAAGAAAAAGGTAACTTGAAATTAAGGCTTTAATGAACTGTGTCAAGGAAGGATGTAGGACTCATGCTATCAGAGAATATTCAAGGTTGACAAGTCTCAGATACATAATTCAGACATAATTTAAGATATCTTTTCATAGCAAACAGTATTCCTGAAGCTATCAGTTTTGTTCAGTGGTTACTGCTTCGATATTTTCTGCCTCCAAAGGTGTAATCATTGTCTGATCTAAACCATTCTGTAATACACTTGCTTACATTGAAGTTAACCTTTCTTTAGTAGGTATATAATTTGTCTGGTAGATCTCATTTCAGTAACAAAATTAAGGCCTTAGTTACAGTCTGCGCTTGTGTACCACTGAAGTCCATGGAGTTGTGCCAAATCTGAAAGGCTTCACTGAGTAAAAATCTTACTTTTCTTTAACTTGTTCTTTAACAAGTTTTTCTCAAAAGGTGATACAACTTTTTCATTTATTTTACACCAGCATGGTTAGACTGACATGCCTGAAATAATTTGAAATAAAGACAGTTAAATAATTACTGGTAATAAATATGGTAAATGTATACAACCTTTCCAGAATAATCAGTAGTATGCTGACATATCACAGTTGGATTAAGAATTAACAAATCTTAATCCTACAAAAGTTTAATGCTTATCATGGAATGCTTCACTAAACACTACAATTTTATGTGTTGGTTAAGAATAGGTTCAGAAAATTTAGCAAAAGCTTGGGATTTTATTTGTATCTCATCTATTAAAATTGTCAGAGAAATCTTTAAGTATTTCTGTGGAAAAAGAGGAATTAAGTCTATTTGTTTATAATTGTATCTGTGATAAGCTTTCTGGTTTTTATCCCTCAACGCAAGACCTATGGGAGCACTTAAACCTCATTAATATCAGAGCTTTCATGGTGGATAGCAGTTGTACTCTCTATTTTGCCCTGAGGATAGTGTTCCATTATATATTACAACAGCTACTTTAAGAATGTAGCAACTTTCAGTTGTGTTAATACGTGTGCTTAACAATATAGAAATAAGTATGAGTAAATAATCACATATTCAATCTCTCTTGTGAATTGATCTAAATTCTTCAAGTACAAATAAATGTGTAAATTTATTCCCCCGGTCTCCATTCTCATTTTAAAAGCCTCTTTTCTTCTTTAAATAGCAACTTAAACCTCCGATGTATATGTGCATATAAAGTAAAAAAAAAAGATTTAACATAAAAAGGTAACTTATTTTTTCATGCATTCTGGATTGTGAAAGAGTACACTGATGATTAAACTACTTAAAAAACTATGAGCTTTTCTCATCAGCGGCATGTTCCTTAGAAAGTAATATAATGTCTTTGGTAACGACTTCAGTTGCCAGAACAAGCTTCAGTCTGGCAAACATAAAAAAACCAGACAAGCTGAAAGTTCTTCAACACTTAATTTTTAAATTACTTGTACCTTCACATGTCATACCTTATAATTCATATATTTAGATTTTAACAAAACACCTATTCCACAGATTTACAGCAACTATTCAACTCTAGCATCATAATTCCTTCTTGCTTCAAATAACTTGGGGTTTTCAAGGTATATTCTATTTCTGTCTGCTTCCAGAAAGCAGTAGGTTGCTTTGTGCATTACAGGGGACCAGGATAAAATTAAAGTTTCAAATAGCAATTGCTTTTTCCTCATCACTAAGGGTTATTTCTCTGTTTGAGATAAGTATTGGGATATTGTACTAGAATTCAGAGGTTATTGCTAACATTCAAGTATGAGAACTAAAAGGCTTATTTCATATTGAACTTCTTAAAGAACCACTTTAACATCCCCACATCAGAGTGCAAAAAGCACAAAGGAATTTGTGCAATATCCAATTTCCCAAGGGCTGATTATTCTTCATTTCACAAGGCATTTAAAAACAATCTGTAAAGTCTCACAGTATAGCAGTGTTTACTGAGAATGCATCATTAAAGATAAACAACTTGAAAACAGTCCCCATGCTTCACTGAAATATTAGTTTTTTTCTTCTGTTTTTCAAGCAAGCAGAGTAGTTCACATATAGTTTAACAAATTCAGAACCATTGTCTGCTTCTACCAAAAAATGTTATTTGACTCCACAATCTGAAGCCAGAACCATAATAATTCTTTCTTTATTCTATTAATTCAGGGGGGTTTTTTGGTTATTTTTCTGTTATATGCAGATTTAGTACCAGAGAGTAGTATTAAGAGAAAATGAAGGAAGGTACATTGAATTATTTGTGGTTTCTGTGACCTACTCAGAGGTGATTTAGAGAAATTTCTTCCCGTATGGTACAGAGCAACACTGTGTGTGTGGTATTTTGCAGCTATTCTGGAAGGTGAGGTGCTTGTAATGAAATTAAACAACTCCTGAGGAAGAGAAGGAACTGTGCAAAAACAGGTACATAAAGACCTGTAGTCAAGTAAATAGATTTCAGAACAGTAACCTCCTCTTCTTTCAAGAGACCCAGCGCCATCAGATGATTAAATTGCCTTTTTTTGGAAGCTGAAAAACGGGGAAAGCATAAGTAGGACAGTAAGTCCTATTGGTCAGCACACCCACACAGCAGTCTTGGGGAACCTGGCAAACAAGCAAGGACAAGCTATGTCTCCTTCACTGGAATCCTACTACAAGCACAGTCCTAGAAAAGGAAACAAGATCCTGTATTCCCCATCTACAAGAGGAATGTTTCCTGTGTGTTTTGAAAGCACTTGAACATTGCGCTAAGACTCCACTAATGACATAAAATACCTATGCATCAACTGTCTAACCTACCCTACCTTCATTGATACTGACAAAAGTAGGTGTCTTGTGTATCAGAGTAGATATCTGAAACAGGCCAAAGAAATGACACCCCAAAAGACCATCTCTTAAATGACTAGAATGGTTACCAAAACAAGTACATAATCTACCCTAAAGAGTTAAGGTAAGATTCTAAATTAGGTAAAAAGTTAGGTTTCAAACAGGTTTGTTACCTGTTTGAAAGAATTTAATATCAGAAGAAAAAAAAGTGTAATTGCCTTTCATCTCACTAATAATTAAGGCAATTCTAATAAGACCTATAATGGTGAATACAAAGTGTGCTCCTTGGGACACGAATACAGTGCATTCAGAATTACAAGCTGGAGGTGAACATTAACAGATTTTTGAATTCTTCATTATCTTAAAAATTACATTTTATCTGGAAGGCTGCTTTGAACTTACAGTGGTTACAACATACACGCACACAAAAAGCTGCAAAGCATTAAGGAGAGTTTTGATGCTTGACTAATATATAATTGCACATCATAACTCTCTATCCCTGGAGCATGAGAACTGATAAAAAGTATTTTTCAGGTTCATACTTGAATGCTGCTTGAAGCTGCAGATGCATAAATCAGAGTAAATGACAGTAACAGCAGTGATTCTAGTAATGACTTAATGAGAAGTAAAAATAAACATTATAGATAATATCACTCTCCTCTCCTTTTTGGCAGAAAAACTTGTAATAATTGACCACAAAACTTTGAGAAAGGATAACAGACAGACAGATATGAACCAAAACACAGTATAAAGGGGTAGAGATAATAGATTTTTGTAACAGGAAATTAGGATAGTTTTATACTTACAGATGGAGTTTTTTGGGTTTTTTTTAAGCAACTTATTGTGGTTTGTTGAGGTTGGGAGTGTCCCACTTCAGGGACAGAAAGATGAGCAGGCACACAGCAGTGTGAGAGAACAACTCTTCTTTCTTTCATTCAAAATTTTGACTTCATTATATATATTTGTACAGAGGTCAAGAGATTGGCTACTTCAGGTTGCCACCTCTCAACCTGGATGGTGGACATCACCATCAATCATTTCTTCTCTCAGAAGAGAAGTGTGTAAACATTCTGAAAATAGGCATTGTTTACATGAAGCTGCGTAAAAACTTCTGCAGCAAGACAGAAAGCAAAAAACTCAGGGCAACAACTTATTGTCCTTATCTTTTGCAACATATTTGGGAGGTCCATGGTCTTGAAAAAACATCAAATTACCTTCTCTCTCTCTCCTCTCTTTCTTCTTCTTTCTCCCACTACCGTGTCTGTATTTTTTTCATGTTGCAAAGTGTACTTCATCTGAATTCTGGTCAGAAAAAAGTTCTGCTATTTTATCAATATTATTTCTAAATATATAATAATGATGTGCATGTTTTGCAGGTATTCTTGCAGGTTAAACAAATTTTAATTGGTGACATTGCAAGGGCTCTTTGTGAGCAAGATTATGACACATTCAATTTGTGCAATCCATGTGTGAGAATAATTTCAATCAGTCCATTCCAACTCACAACATTCAGTGTGATTCTGTGTGTGGGATTCTTTTCTAGTTACAGCTTGGAGGGCAAGAAACTACTGCCACAGGTGAACAGGGAAGGCAGAATTTGATCCAAGTAACTGCATACATAATTAAGGCAAAATCGATGGGGAATTCATTTATGTACCATAAAACAGAATTTTATTCAAGTTTTATGATGACAAGAAAATCTGAACAGAAATTCCTGTATACTTCTCAAAAAACAACAAGTTTTGCTATTGAAAACAACAAAAATTGTCCTTCTCTTAAATGTTCTATGCTTTTGTAGGTAAGTGATTTAAATTTTAGGACTTTTTAAAAATAGCCTAATTTATCAAGGAAAGTGTTTTTTCATTTATGAGTGATTGCCAAATAAATTCATGAAAGCATGAATCATTAATCATAACTCATAAATCACAAACTACCACAGTAGTGAGTAGCAATAGCAAAAGTAAAAAAAATAATAGGAGTACAAGGTAATTTATGAAGGGGTTCAGTTTGCTGAATCCTTAGGGAAAGTCCCAGTAAGCCTTTTTGCTTAGTCCTTCACAGTTCTCGCTCTTCTTTTATATTACTTACTGGGTTTCAGTTAAAAAGAAAAAAAGCAAAAACAAAACCCAAGAAAACCAATAAAAAAAATAAGCTGGTCTCTGATACACTTATATCATCTGTAATTGCACTATATTTAATTTGAATGAAATGGGATTACTCATTGGGAAAAAAAAATATTACTTTCCTTGAAGGGTCTAGGCATAATTTAAGGGCTTAAAAGAGACATGAAAACAAAATATGAAATAAAAAGAATAGACATGCCCACAAGACTCAGCACTGATGGCACATTTATAATCTGAAAGTGGCAGAGAGCCTTCATCTTCAGTATGCAAATAATTAGAGAACTCGTTCTTTTTTATTTAAGAAATACCTCCCCCCAAACACTTTGTCCCTCCTGTGGCTACATCTCCCAAGCATTTTAAAGAGTTCTCTATTATTGACACTAACCATCTATGTAAATTTTTTCTTCAAGATCAAATGAAGATATAATAAAATAGTTTTGTGTCAGTGTTTAGCCCAGTATTTTTTAGCTTGAAAACACCACCTTTACTGGTAGTAAAAAGTGACATAAAAAATAAATGTTAAATATACATCCTTTTATTTCAAAAATGCTATACATTCTAGGAATTGAATTACATATTACTCTTTTAAAACAAATATTCACATTTCCATGCACAAGATGCACAGGTTCCACAGTAATAGTTTCAGGAATTTAGCTGATTTAACATAAAAACAAGGTTTTTTGGATTCCTCTGTATTAGAACTAACATCTCAAACATCTTGGGAAGATGACAGTTAAGAACTACTGAAGTACTGAACAGCTAGAAATTAAATGTCCAGTTGAGCCTATACTCATTGTACTGTAACTCCCTTACAGCCAATGAAAGGATAGCATTATCATAGATGAATTTGCCAATTTTGAAATATTTAATTACACAGAGAAGAGATACTACCCACTGCTTTATTTTTAGATGCATTCAGCTGATGATGTATGAAACAATACAAGTTCATTGGCATTATATATTTATGTGTTTTCATTTTTTATGCCTATAGATTGTCATATTTGCCTTTTTTGTGGAAAGAATCCAAGTTCAATGTGTACCATGAGAAATGCCTGTCCAGTACAGAAAATACTGAACAAGCTTAACACCACTTAAAAAATACCATGCTTCATAACACTACTGTAATAGCAAAGATAAAGTATGTTCTGACCTTTGAAAACAGAAGGATAACAACTGTAAATTCATTTAACAGTGGCCTAGTTGATTGAAAGCAGCTGCAATGTCTCTCATTGCAGGAAATTTCTCTTTGAAAAAGGAAAATCTTCAGTGCTACAAGTAATATAAATATTGCCACATTTTTCAGAGATGAGCAGTAGACTTTGACATTCTTTGTTTCAGAGTTGTATTACGCAATAATTTGCTACTTTGCCACTGGCAATCACTTGCCACTTGGAAAATGAACACTGTACATTAGTGTAGACAGTTATTATAAAAGTTGACATCAATGGAAAGAGTAAGTTCTGTTTATGCAGAATGCAGGAAATCCCAAATCTACCAAAATGATCATTTGAGAATTATTTACATTACACTCTCCATGGACTCACAAAACTTTTTTTAAGGTTGGTATGTAGATATATATATATATAGATATATCGATAAGTTCTGCATTAAAGAACTCACAAATTTCTCCCAAATCTCACTAGCAGCTCTTCTCCTTTCTAAATTGCATTATCTCTGTTTCACACTTTATTGCTCTGGTGATACCTTGAATATTGCATGTACCTGTTGCATATCCCTTTCAGAGCTGAAAAGTGCAAAACAATTCAGATTGCAAACAACTTCTTACTTTTTTTTTAATCCACAAAAGCCAATCACTTATCAGTTAGACCTGTGAAACAGACTTTTCTGTTTCACAGGCAAGGCTTTTCCTTAATTAAAAAGAAAATAAAATAACAGGTAAATCATTCATGTATATCATACCTGTACTTAATTTGGTCATATCTGTTTCTCACCTGACAAAATATTTGACAGCCTGAAATCTTGTCCTTTTTGTTCCTTTTCTTCCATTAATGATATCTGTTCTCTATGAAGTTACCTTCATTTATAGAAATAGGTACACTCTGCAAACAACAGATTGGAACAGATTTCTAAGACTTTGCTCTGAAGTTTTGTGTGGTTTCAGGTACTAAGAAAGGCTTCATAATTCTATCTGTTTCAACAAAACCAAGTGGCTTTCCAGCAACTCTTCACAAATGTGAAAATGCATTTGCAAATACATTTGAACTTAAATAAATAACCACCATTTTGTCCTAATATGACCTTTAACATTTAATCTTGTTTTGCCATCACTGTAAGAAATACCATTAATGAAGACAGTAACAGCAAGATGAATCATTTCTTCATTCTTTAATTAGTAGATGTCCCTGCAAAGACGTCTCAGAGATAGCCAGAGAGACTCCATACAATAACACTGCCTACATCTATACTAGACGACCTGAGCTCTCCTAGGTTATCCTTAATTTAACAAGTAATCTGGCCCGACAAGGGAGAATTTATACAATGAAAATTCCTTCTGAAGATGTGAAATCACACTACCTCTCAATTGCTATAGTAATAGCAATTGTTAAAATTTACCTTGTTCCCTGACATTTTTTTTTCTGTTTGTTGACTTAGATCATATGATCTATTATATGATTCTAAGTTTCTAGGTGAATTTCCTGTATTTAATACAGAGAGATCCTGAACAGAAATTTAAAAAAAAAAAGTTGAGCCTCCAAGATATAGTAAATAATTTCACATGAATAGTCCTGTTACTCAAGGAATGAAAGGGGATCTTTATAATTGCTTTTTCACAAATATATTTGCTTTTCATGGACTGATACAATTTTATTTTGAGGGAATAATATGAAGACTTATGCATCTATTAAACTCCATCAAATCTAGACCACCATTTCAGGAACAGAAACATAATGAAACAATTAGGCATCCAAGAAAATATTTTTCTCTTTGGACATTAGGAAATAAGGCATACAACACAGAAGACAATATATCCAGAACATCAATATGTCATAGAACCATAGAATATAGAGTCATAGGATGGCTGGTGTTGAAGGGGGCCTTAAAGAGCACTCAGTTTCAACCCCTCTGCAGCGGATAGGGACACCTTTCATGAGATCAGGTTGCTCAGAGCACCATCCAACCTGGTCTTGAATACTTCCAGGGATGGGTCATCCCCAGCTTCTCTAGGCAACCTGTTCCAATGCCTCACTACACTCACAGTAAAGAATTTCTTCCTAATATCTAATGTAAACCTACCCTCTTTCACTTTGAAGCCATTCCCCTTTGTCCTATCACTATATGCCTTTGAAAAAATCTCTCCCTATCTTTCTCATAGGGCTCCTTTCAGGCACTGGAAGGCTGTAATTAGGTCACCCTAAAGCCTTCTCTCTATGTCCTTCTTTGTTGCTAACTATATCTTTCCCTAAGTCACATAAATACAACACTGCAGCTTGGGGCAGGAGCACAGGATAGATGCATAGCTTCTCTATCATTTCTAACATCAGTGCTTGGGAAGACAACATATGAGATTTTTTGCTTTTAATAATTCTGCTATCTTTGTCTTCTGTCCATTTTGTAGTCTGATCTCCCAGGTGAAATCACACAGCTGAGATGCATATTGGGATGCATATGCCTCTGAAATGCATATTGATCAATACAGGTTCATCTCTGACATGTGACATCATTTTACAATAAACCCCTTCTAACATATGAGGCTCACATTAAGTTACACAGAATTTTTTCAAGATCATAAATCAATCCCCCAAATTCCTTTTGATAATTCAGTCACTACCTGGGCTATTAGTGGGATTTACAAAACCTTTTCAACATGTGCCCATGCTGTTGCCAACATCAATTAGGTATGGTAAGGTAATGATAAATAGAGGTTCCAACAAATTTTCAATGCATTAAGCAAATATATTCCAATGTAGGAATATCCAAAATCCAAAGTAAGAATAGAAGATAAGGTATTTTTTGTGTGTTCAGAAAAAAAATTGTTATGGAAGCAAGACTTTTCAATAGTGATTTCAAAAATGATTTCAGCACTGACAGAGTAACAACAGTAAGAATTATAATAATGGCAATTTCTACTATGAGAGGATGACGTGGAAATTCTGATTTAGCCTAGATATCTATAGATTCATCTTTTTTAGTGAAAAATTAAGTTTTCCTTCATTGGGAAGAAAAAAATTATGAACTCTCAATTTTTTTTTTAATCTTCAAAAAGCCCTAAACTTCTGAATTCATAAGAAAGATAAGAATTTAAAGAGGAATACCAAGATGGATGAAGATAATAAACATGCTACCTTTGCTACTAAAGAAGTCATAAAGCCTGTATTTAAAAAAGAAATACAAATATCTGCAGGAAGAAACAGCAGGAGAATGTGTTGGCATTTCAAGTACATGCTTGCAAACTTCCATTAACAGTGAAAAAAGAAATGCTCTTCAGTCTGTGGAGTGTGGGGTCATCATCACTGGTGAAATCCTCAGCCAAAAATAAAAAGAAACTACAGAAAAACATAAGCAATGACGGCTGTGTGAAATGCTATGCCTTCTGTTTCCTCTCACTGTCCTTTTCCTCTCACTTTCTGAGTGTTCTTTGAGGCTAAATGTAGGTCTGTTACAGGATCATGGATTTGACACAGTTATTGGTCTTTTTTCTTTTAAAGGATTTCTTCAGTGTACAGATACAAACTCTGTGTGCTTTTTCTCATGTCTCAGTGGGAATAAACTTTCATCTAAAAAAGTCCATCTAAAAAACTGCAGAACATGGCAACTGGAAAGACACACCTAATACAGATAATATAATCTCTGATGTGAATTATCTCACACACGGTTTCTGTTGTAGAAGACATGAATTTTAGGGGGATTATTTCTTTACTTTTTTTTTTCCCCAAAGAACAGCTGCCTTTTCTTCTTCTAAAATGAGCTTCAAGAATGAAAGAGGTGTATATAAGCACAGTGAAGTATAATCAAGATAATTTTAATCAACCACAAAATAGGTACGACACCACTTAATCAAAGACCAAAGGATTTCCAAGCATATCCAAATTTTTACAAGCAAAATTAAATCATAACAAATCTGCAACACAATGGATATATCAGTCTGAATTTTCCAGTTGTTAAGAGAATGCAGGCATTTGAGACAGCCTGAGTAAGCTGGAATGTTTCCCTCATTATTTTACTGGTATTTCTTGTTTCTATTTCTGTATGTAAACTGCCAGGGGATTTTTGGTGCTATTTCTTGTTTGGTGAGTTTCATTCTTTACAGTCCATTTGTGTGAACCACCTCCAATCTCATTCAATTTCATACAGCAGAATTCGGTAAAGGAACTGCTCTCATCATTTTCAGTAGATTGTAGTAGTCTACAAGAAAGAATTAAATCATATTGAAAATTAACCTCTAAGTCTGAAAAGAAAACAAGAATGGTACCAAAGAAAGCAAATGTTACTGTCAGGTTTACTNGAGAGAGAGAAAGAGAGAGAGAGAGAATCAGAAACCCAGAATCAGAAACCCAGAATTAGACACAAAAATGGTGTCCACAAGTTTACAATCAAATTCCCCACACCAAAGGCAAAAGAATCTCATCATAATGCCAACAAAGGTGGACAATTATCACACGCTCCACCTCTTGTCCATCATGATATAATAAAGAAGCAGGATTTCCCACTTTAACTGACTCAGATTCATCAAGTATGTCATTACCTTGAGAGACATATCCATAAATCTACCTATTCAGTCATTAATACAATGTGTAGTGGTTTGAAAGCAAAACAACTGAGAGGCTCCAAGTCAGAAATACAATTTAATAAGATGAAAGGAAGAAAAAAAGTAGAATAAAAAAAAATAAATGCAATAATATAAAAGACCACTGACAGTGTCAGAATACAACCTGAGCAGGGTGATGGATGTGGATGGACCACCAGATGAGGTGGTCTTCCTGAAGCAGTGATCCCGTAGAAAGGTCTGGTAGCTCTGGTCCTCTGGGAACCCAGTGGGTAAGGGCTGCCTGTATTGTCCCAAATCCAAGATTATGTCCAAGTGAGAATGCTTGGTTCCTCCCCCTGGGCGGAGCATCTCACAGTGGGATGATGAGTCATACAGGGGGGCCTTGGTGGCCCATTAGAGAGAGATCTCTCCCGGAGGCAGTTATCTATGAGTCATACAGCAAGGCATCTGATGGGCCATTAACAGAAGATAGTCCAGGGGGAGGGGGTCTGGGAAATACTGCTTCAACAATTAGGTTCAACAGTTCATGAAGATGGTGATAGAATACTTTTTTCAGATCCTATACTACAGCTCAGGACACAGTGATGGGTTTAGCTCTCACACACAAACAAATAAACAGGACAGAATTTTTATTTCATCTTTGTTACAGTTGCCTTTCTTAAGGAAAAAGACAACTGATGAAATATTATACTTAAATTGCTATTCTTAGACAATAATATTTCAGGACATGTAATTACTTTGTCTAATGTTTTAAAGTTCTGATTCTCAATAATTTGAAAAATAATCAGGGAATTTATCTGCATGTGCCTTTTTTTGAAAGATGACTTAAGAAAAGAGAATTCATGCTGCACAGTAAGGTTTCTTCATCCATTTCAGCAAGAATTAACCTTTTGTTATTTAATCCTTAAGGTACTGTAGCTTTGCTGCTTTAATAAATTAGGCCAATTGGACTTAATTTCTGTTAAGGGGTCCTTATGTCTACACAGATATCCTTGGGAATCTTAAGTGCATAACTCTAAACTATTCTGTTACTAGTCCATGCAGCATAACTGTAGATACAGAGAGATTTTTCATTTATGAAATATATTCTGTGAAATATTATCTAAAAGTATGCTAAGGGATTTTCTGGGGGTTTTTTTTCTTTTTTTTTTTTTTTGAGGTAAATGGGAAAACTGATTCTATAAATGAACCCAAAGACCAGAAATTCCAAGAGACCTCAGAATTGTCTGGAATTTATCTTACATTGCTCAGTATCCATTCTCTACAAGACACTTTTCTTTAATGCCATGCTCAATCCTTTTTTTCCCCTTTGAAAGTACACTCCCTCATTTCTGTGGCCATAGCATTCTCCTTATGTGCAGCTCCAAGAAAGTCATCACCTTCTGAGATACTGGCAGACAGCAGAGTGTGCCAATCTAAAGTTCTGCAGCCGTTTAGGTAATGTATCAATATAAATTCTGAGATTACATCATTAATCTCTGTTGTTTCAATACACCAAGAAAAATATAATTCCATATTAATTCCTGTGAAATCCTGATTAATTACCTCTGCAACAATAGATTTTCAGTCTCATACTTAGTGGTTAAAAAAAAAAAGCTCTTACAGTCTAGGATCATGAATTTTTAAAAATTAATAGGAACATGACTCTAGATGTTGTTTGTCTGCTGTAATCTTGATGGCCCAAGTGTGACAGCAAACTAGATCCACCACTCTCAGTCTTTCTCCCATTAGAAATTCTGGTCACACTTTTCATGATCATGTTTCCATGATAATATACTGCTTCATGTTATCATGGAAAGTATCTGGAGTCCTGCCCTAAAAGCAAGATCCTACGTAATGGCCATCTGTCATTGGAAAATGTTAATTGTGAAAAAAAAAAAAAAAAAAAAAAGCAGCCAACCAAACCAGAAAGATTTCATTTGCCTTCTGTAGTCTGGCATGGCCTTTCTCTCTGCTTCTCACCAAAGTCTGCCTGGGTCTGGAGAATTATCACTGGGACCTCTGAGTCTCCAAAAAATGCTATTTTTTACTCTTGACACACAACAGATAGGAAGGGATTGCAAACACCTGGCTGAGTGTTACATGTAAATATATGTGAAAAATCATGTGGGCTTTTTACAGGAAATTAATATTCCAGCATAAGACCCAACCTCAAAAATATACAAATAGATTTTTCGCAGCCGAAATATAAATACAGGCCGATTGTAATACAAACAAGCAAGATGCACACCAGAAGAAAATGTTTGCACCTTATAACAATAAAATCTTAAGAGTGACAGAGTTGCATATTGGCAAAAGAGTTTAAATATTATATACTGTGTAATATGCATTAGTAATGTATATATACCATTGTAATTAATAATACTTGGTCATAGCATCTTAGGAATGACTTAATAATTGAGAAGTTTCAGAAGCAGGACATGATATTTTAAAGTCTGATGGTAATAGCTCTAGTGAGTTTTATTTTCTAATTAGGAACATTAAATCTGGTCACTGTTAAACAAGGGGCTTAGTACCTGACAACGCACTTTTAGCATGCATTAAAATACCAGAATTCAGATCTAAATCCTTTGCAAAACATTTTATGATCCATTTTGATTATTAGTACATGAATGAGTTTTGAAAAGGAATATGAAGTGAATGATAAAAACTTGTAATTTCCAAGAAAGAATGAACTGGCAATTAGGAAGTGCCAGCACTAAGAACAGGAAATGAAAGAAATACATTTTCAGAACCTGAGGAGGAACCTGTGGAAACCTGGGTACAGAACAACAAGGTTGTCCAAAACTGTGTTTCATCTGGATGTTGGCTGAGACTATTGAAATACCACAATCACACTGAGAAACTCTGAAGCAATTTTGGGTCCATTAAGATAGTCACGGTTCTCATGAAGCTTTAAATTACAATACATAGGTATTCTTATATCATGAGATGAAAATGAAAAATCAAAGAATGTTTCACACCTGAGCAATGTAAAGCATGTGCATAGAAGGAACATTTTTATAATGCACTGTAAAACCATTTACAGTAATATTGAAAAGTACAGTTAAACCAGACTGCTTTATGACTTACAAATATTAGCTGACTGGCAGAAGCAGTCAGAAGCAGGTTTAGGTTCTCCAGAAAATTCTGTCAGCTCCATGCATGGAAAGCCATATAAAATTTTCTCTTTCTCATGATCTGATCTTATTCTGGATAGGTTTGATTAAAGCACACCACACTTCTTTTTGTACAAAATCATGCCCAACATTTCCTCTGAATTACTGTTTTGAACTTTTATTTCCCCAGGTTTCTATAGAGAAGCCTGGAACTGATCATTTGGTTTTCTTTAAAATGAACACAAATGTGTTAGTTATGATTTTAGGTCCTTTTGTCTGCCAGTGGGTAGGCATTCATGTGTGTTTCAGAGAACAAAAAGAGATACCTGCTGTGTCACTCACAGTGGAGACGGTGAAGGAAATCTAAAAACTGCTACAGCAAGAAAAGTTGCTATTGCACCTGGAGACTTTGAAGTCAATTTTTCAAAGGTTATTTCTTGTCGCATTTTAAAAGTTAATATCTGTGAACAGGAGGGAGCCTCCAAACAAACTACAGTTTCAGGGATCTCAGAATACCTCTTTTCTCTCCTCTTCTCTAGTGCAAAGGATGCATCTATAGCATAGGAGGTATGAACACAGGTGCTGAAGTAAAGAAAGAGATCCAGTTATTTAATTACAATGCCTGTCATAATCTTTCATCATAATGCTACATGTCAAAAGTCACAGCAGTTGTAGGGAAGTTCTAAAAGTAATAAACAAGTTCATG